>QVRM01004889.1:0-77500 GCA_003439945.1 Dermanyssus gallinae | reverse complement strand
TGCCGGTAGGCATCGCAATGTGAAGTAAAATTTCCTCGTAGTGGCAGAACACAAACTCTAACAGCGAAACAACTCACAAAAAATAACCTTTATTTGTATCAAATTTATTATGTTGACTGTTTTTTTATGGCGTGCATTGCCTCCTTCTTCCTTTTTCGTTTATTACTTGATATTTTTCTTTGTTCTGGTATATATATATATATATCTCGGTCACTCATGAGTTGGTTTCGTGAAGTTCGACTTAAACGAGTTGAGTAAGGTAGCTGTCATAAAGGTTGTTACACACATTTTTTCTCAAATACCCATCTCCCTCGATTGTCCGTTGCATACTATTTTCGTTCTGCAAGTTCTCGACTTGCAACCTTGTCGTGACGTGGCTGATAGAGTCAAAGGTCTCCAAAGCTGTGCTAAACACGCTAGCAGAACTATACGGGATCATACAACGAAATCCGCTTCAAAATACCTTTAAAGGCGTTTGTTGTGTCGAATCGCTATTCCCTGCATGGACTGCATCGGCAACATCAACATCGTCGTGGTTAGGTGGACAAGTAGAACAATGCGAGATTGAAACTATCCGAGGTAAGCCAACACTCATCGCAAGGTACGCACTGCATACCGGGCAGAACTTGTCGTGAATAGGTGGAAATTCCGCCTACCATTCTACCGCGACCACCCTCAGGAAGACATGCCAACGGGTGGATTTGTCGCCTCTCATTGCAATTCCTCCCAAATAAATGTTTCGGTGGGCTTCCATGCTCTCACTTTTTGCTGACTAATCGTTTGGCTTCCAGTTAACGCCCGAAGCATACATTTGGCGAAAATGAAGGCCTGAAAAATTTGCTGTGGCCATTGTCCTGCACAGCTAAACAAAAAACCGAGTTCGTCCTTGTACACTATAGGTTTCAAAAGCCGGGATGTCTATATTCTGGCGATTGGCCAACCACGCAACTGTACTGCCGACGTTGGTCAGCTAACGCCCTTTATTCGAAGACACTTCACGGGTTTGACTCTGCTGTCACACAGCTTACGCTCCCGCAAATCTAGATCTGCACTACACTCTTGGAGATTACGTCGTCAAGGTGTCGATCCGCTATATCCATGCGCCTGGCGTCAGCTGTTGTCGCTTCTCGCAGTCACCAACGTTTGACAGAAAGGGTACTCGGCCTCAGACGCTGATCCTGATCGCGCACGACTACGGCAATGTCAGTCGCTACTCTTTAATTGACGGTATTCTTGTTTTTCTGCCCACTGCGACAAGAGGCCGGCAACGCACTGATATCTTAAGTGCGGCTAGCTTTTCTGGGTCTTGTTGTTTGTAAATAGAACCTTGGGCAGACACCGCCCACGTCTGCTCCTTCTTATAGAGCTTCCGCAATACAGAAGCTTCCACTGTGCAAATTACGGTGACCCATTCTTGTAAGTTTGTCATAGCAGAAGAAGTGTCATCGACATTGTATTCCATATGTTTGGGTATCCGAGTGAATTTTAGGAATGTGAGATCCTTTCGCTTCTTGCGCGAAATTCTACTTGGTATATTCCAAAGCGGAAAAGCAGTGGTTCCGATGAGATTTACTACGTTCACTGAGTAGAATGTTCAGACGTCCTTGCAAGTCAGTTGACCACGCTGTTTAACCAGATATTTGACGAGGGGCGAATACTGCGCCAGGCACGATTATCCCAGTACTTAAGTAAGTAAAATAGGGGTCCCGCTCTAGACAGTCTTTATCGATTGCGTCAAGGCCTTCGAAAAAGCCCTCCGCTCGAATAATTTCGGCACGCTGGAGTCGGTGGTCTTCTTCTGCGCGTGCTTCATCTTCTTTCCTAAGGACTGCCTTGAAGTGGACATGTAGAGTAGTCGCACTTTTATGCTTTGCGAAAAATCTAAAACAGAATGTGCGAACTCCGCAGGGAGGCTCACTCAGCTGTCATTCTACTGTCATTGTTCAACTAGTCATTGGCTTCGCTTGTTAAGTGTGGGCTTAATTAGAATTGATATTGTTTAAATGTACGCGTAGAACGCCGTGGTCGTCCACCGCGGCCTTGGAGCTATTCGCAGAATCGTTGGCATGGTAGAGGCTTATATTTAAAACAAGACATCCAAACCATATCTGGCAAGTATTTAAGGAAAAGCGGCACATTTCTCCCAAACGCTGAGTCTACATCCCCAGTTCACTCAGCGTAGCGACGTCGTTACAGTTGGTAGCAGCGCCTTTACATTTGGTGGAGATGCGTCGGATGGAAGGAATTGTTTCAACAAGTTCAATTATATTTTTAGAGTGCTCTCCTGTTTCTTTGCTAAGGTCTACTAGGTAAATATCTAGGGCGGTGAGACTACGCAGCAATTACCACCAGGGTTAGGGATGTTCAAAGGCTGTGCCTTTAGGGGTGCAGTGCGACTCTTTGAGCTTTACATTGTACCAGTGAGGACTTATAGCTTGGATAGGGTCTGAAGACATCTTTTTGTGGCAAACTTTGCACAACTTAAGGGATGTTTTTCAGTATGCATAAAAAAGAGTTTCCTGTCTGCCGCGTTCGGTACGTAGCGATTCGTGTATCTGCTAGTAGGCTGCGGGCCAGCAGTGAGGCCGCAATAATATCCAGGCTGAGATCGCCAGTAACTGAGCTCTTTAGTCATTTGTGCGAGAATGGCAACTTGAAGTGGCGGAAGCCATAGGGTCAAGCCATACGGTTACTCATGCAAATGTTCACTTTACCAGAAACCTCCGGAACGAAATAGCATGTATTGGCTGCCATGTACTAAGGTATATTGTGTACGGCTATTACTACATGGTGTGTTCCACTCGTGGATTCTACTAGATGGGGGACGAATGGCGCTGCCGGTTCTGCTCGTAGTAATGCGCTAAATATTGAAACATAAAAACGCATGGGCGATCTTTGCATTTTCTCGCTTAGTGCAATGCACGCTTAGAAGCCTTGGTAAAATATATTGTTGCCACATATATAAATATATATATATATATATATATATATATATATATATATATATATATATATATATATATATATATAATTTTGTTTTATGGAACCGTCTTTTCCGGACGGCAAATTTATTTAAGTTCAATCATTCTTCATTGAGCTTAAAATTTCCATTATTACATAAATTCAAACAATTATAACTATTCATGTAATTTTGCAGAAAAGGCTATCGCCCGTGTCTGTATATATATATATATATATTTGTGAGTGCAAATCAATGGCGAAATATATAAACCATTATAGGCATTCAACCCTTTATTGTCCGCTTTCTCTAGCCTTATTTAGTTCACAATAGTCACTATCAATAAATTGTCTCAGTTATCCAAATCTTCTCAGTGTTTTCTGCCTGGCTTGACATGGTGTCAAACTTAGTGCTAACAGTTTCGCCGCCATTCATGTGAGCGCGAACGACCAAAGAACTTAGAGGATTCAGGTCAACTAGAGACAGTCATAGTTGTTATGTTTTACGTTAAAGCTTTCACGTTCAGAACCGTAACATTTTGCCAAGACGTTTCCGCCCTTTTCTTCCACTAGGAAATATTATTCTCTTGCCGAGCTCTACCAAACCTCAAATAAGTACCTAACGTTCTCATACACCCTATGCAAGTAGACATGCCTTCGCTTTCAATATGGCTATCGAAAAAGCTTAGTTACTTGACAACTACCCAATGCAGCACCATAACTTTGGTACAAAAATGGTGGGCATTAAATTTGCTATTGCGTGAGACTGGTCTTTTAGACGTACATTTTTGGTCGTAATGAAAAAATACGATTTTTCACGAAAAAGCGTTTACGTAATACATAACAACGTATCGACTTTTTATGACTTTCCTCAACCTGGCGATTCCTTACGCAAGCTGGTAAAGTGTCCTCCGAACACGCCGATATGATTGGTTCCTTCATACGTTGACTGGTTCTCCCGCAAACGTAGATTTTGCACAACTACGCAGGAGAAGAAAAGGCAGAATAACTACTTTTATAAATTTCTCGCTCTCTCTCCGCGTACTTCCTCCATTGGAAAAAAAAATATTTTCTTGCTGAGTTCTACCAAACCTTGAAATAAGTACGTAACGATATGAATGACCCTGTATATATAAATATGTATGTATATATATATATATATATATATATATATATATATATATATATATATATATATATATATATATATATATATATATATACCATACATATGTATATATTGTTGTCATCCACATCCTTAATTTGGTCTTCCGTCGTCTTCTCCTCTAACGAGGTCCCGTCGGCTGTTGGCGGCCGTCCAAGGCCGACAAGTGGCGATGTTGGGAATGATGTTGTTGTTGTCTCGCTACCATGATCGAGTTGACGGCGATAATGACGCTGATGCTACTGCAGTACTCGGTCGCTGCGATAGGAAACGGATGCCAGTCCATCCAAGCTGTCGCAGCGACGGTGAATAAGGCTCTCTCGTCTACGGCCCTCTCCATATTATCTCTTTCTTTTTCTCTTTTTTTTGCCTGTCGTCGCGCTACGGATAGTTTGCTAGAGTTAGCTGCGATATGGCCGTCCTCTAACGCCGAGTTGACGCACCGGACCGGGCCGACAACAACTACGAAGGATCGACGTAACGACAAAAACCGTACACGGTCGGTTCTGTCTCTCGTTTGTTCTGTTTGGTGAATGCGAGCGTAAAAAAAAAGACTTACGTAGAAGACGTCTATTGGCATCACGATAGTCGACGAATTCGACAGTTCCAAAGTACGCAGCGCATAACTAAGATGTAAATAGGTGCGCATATATATATATATATATATATAATACTGCAATAATATGTTCAAACCTAGCAAGTGTAACATTGTTTAACATGCAATAAATAAATTATAATAATAGTAATATATATATATATATATATATATATATATATATATATATATATACTTATATAATTTGTTTTTAATGAATAATTGTCTCCGCGTGAACGTGTAATCACGGGTACGCTAACCCAGGATTAGGCCAGTTCGACAATGTGCCCCGAACAGATGCTACGTTTCAGAAAGCCTCTGACGCAAAAATTCCGATGCTCTCGAGTCCCCCGTGGAAAGTTAGGGCTTCTGTCCACGCGCTGAGTCAACTTCAGTGTAAGCGGGCCTGGTCCTCCCATTGTTTCGAAAGCCAACGGACAAAATTAATGCGGATAACCAACGCCAGAGTATTTTCTACATTTGTTAGCCTCTGCTAACCTGGACGCATGACCTGCTTAGTCCGCACCTGCACGGACCATCGAAGAGGTAATAAGTCGGTTACAGTTGCAAGATTACCGAGCAAGATGGCTTAGTGGCAAAGCCTGTGCCTTACATTCGGGAGGACTGGGTTCGAGACCCAGACCGGCCACTCTTAAATTGGTTTGCATGGTTTCCAATTCAGACAAGGTAAATGCCGGAGTGGATTAAAAATTAGCCATGACATGAGTAAACCGTACACGCCTTACGGAAAATCTTAAAAAATAAAAGTTGCGCCCCAAACAGGCATGCGATCACGCTCAAAGGGGGTTCGAGTGAGACCGTCAGGCCTTTTTACATCGTCCCTGGGATAGACCCGGAGGTTCTAGTACACCCGCGAAGCTAGCAGATCTTAGTGCTCAACTAAAATTGTCATTTAAAGCCGAATGGCGTGCTTTTCGGTCTGCACTTAAGGCGCATGACAAGCCATGATGGACCAACGCGTCCACAAGATGACCAAAACGACATCAGTGGAGAACGACTAGGTCAACACCAAGCCGCAGTCCTGTACTAATGCGCATCGTCTCGTCATCCAAAAGAGTCCCTGTTCGTAGACAAGGTGGAACATGTAACCAAGCCCCAGCCCCTTGAGTACTAACGGCTCAAAGCCTAGCTTTATCAGCCACAATAGCTTTATGAATCAGGGTTGCTAATCCCTTTTTTGCAAAGGGGCTGTTTAACTGCTCTGCTTAGTCTTTTCAGCGGGAGGAGAGTCGAATAAAGACAACAATCTGTCCGTCAGCTTTTGTAGTTCTATACGCTATAAGCTTCCCACCCATCGTTATCCAATAATGCTCTAACCTTCTCCGCATCTATATATATATATATATATATATATAATCGTGTAACTAACTATGACTATAAACAATCCTTCGCACTTCGCTTGGCTGCAACGAACTTTGGAATAATATGTGAATCTTTATGCTCTACTGTTTGTAATATAACATCAAACATTTTCAACTCTAATCTTGGCTGAGGTATTTCGGACGCTTACATCGTATTGTTAAGCAGTGTAGTTTAAACGTTCTGAAATCGATGCAATGATATTATCGTTTTTATCTCAACGATATCACACAGTAGCGATACGTGCTTGACGGTTAGTTCTACGTAGACGCTAAATAAGGTTGCGTATAATTTCGATTATTTTATGATAGATGCTCTCATTATCCAATGCGCTTTTTGGTTTGCACGCAGCACTACGTCGGTACTGTGTTCGGAGTACGGTGTTGAAGTTTATGTAATGACACCCATTTACACAATTGCTGTCTTCGACGGTAGAGGTGGTGTCGATCGTGGGACCAAAATGTACAAAACGCACTTCTCAACCGAGAGTTATAAATCCAGGCTAGAGATTTATGCCATAAACACGTTTAACGCTTGCTGTATTGTGCCTCGATCGCTGAGGCTATTGACAAGTCCACAGAACCTCACGTCGTCAATAGATTGTGACAGAGATTAACTGTGATAATATATGCATTATAGAGTTGATATATATTGTTACACAAAAGTGGACCAAGAATAGTGATTTGGGGATGCCCATATATTGGCAATTCCCAAATATTTGGGGTTCGATAAATTCCACCTCCGACTTTCCGACTCCATTCGTCTCTCCTTCTAACGTACTTTGCAAACATACGGTTATGAAGGTATCTTAGGTAGTCACGCCCAAGGAGCTCCGTAAGGCAGTAGAGTTTCTATATCCACGTATTCCACAGAAGACAAGTTGCTACCATAGCAGAGTTATATAAATACATACTTTTGACTCGTATATTGTTTAATGTTGAAACATTTATAAATTATACTATGAATCACAGTAGGAGTGAGGATATATACAAGATACGATTGTTGATGTTATTACGCCTGTATATATATATATATCATCCGTTTATGCGTCTTTACTAATAGACTGCTATGGTAAATTTCAGCGAGGCGACTTTTTCGAGAACGACTCGTAGACAAGGCACGTGTGAGCCGGCACGATGGTTCAAACACTGATACATTTGAATGCCGGGTCGCCTGTGGCGCCGTCCGTAGCGCTGGGCCTGGGTGCAGCTGCAACGGCAGCGGTCGTCTCGTACGCCATCTATAAACGCTACGCGCAGCAACAGCAAGAACTATCTGTCCGTGGAACGGTAAATAGCTCAGCATTTAGCTAGTCAGTAACACAGTCACCGACTAAGCAATGACACGCCAATATGCGTAGCGTAACGGTACAGCTCTTCAGCAACTCTAAAGACGCCGAGTGCAGACGGTGATGGCCATAATACACCACCACACAAAGAAAACCATGAAAATACTATCTGAAGGCGTCATCAGGCGGCGCCATAATGATGACCATCGCTTGGCACCGCTGTCATAATGCTGTGCGCATAACTCTACAATGGAGAGTACATAGAAAACCATGAAAAAAAAACATGAAAAAAACATGATTAGGCAGTGAGGAAATTCCTCTGAGCAACGGTACTTTGCAATTGTGCAGATCGGTAAACTATCAACACACATAAACATTTTGGTGCCCACTGGCACCTGCATGCATAAAGCGCACGTGAGCTTTCAATCTCCAAATCTCCTGCGCCTGGAAGTTTCCAACAAGTGTCAGGTCACTCGATCATCTAACAGATGATGTTTTGCAGAAGTTCACGCTTCAGTTTTTGCCATTTCTATAATACGCATACACATGGCCTATATTCGACCTTTGCAAGAAATTCCGCTAAACAAAACTCACCTCTGTGAGTGAAACGGTGGTAATGCACCACCAGGACAACCGAATCGCGCCATACTGTCAAAGTTTTCTTCTTTCGGAGACACCTGAAGCTAAGTGAGACAGATGATCGTCAATGGGTGAATGAGGGTCAGGACTATATGGCGGGTGCGATAAAATACACCCCAAAACACCATATATGTAGGCAAGCGGGCGCTATCATGACGCGGTACAGCCCACCTGCGGGTGCACAGTTTAGGGCGCCTTTGGGTTAACTTTGGCTGATTTGCAACTATCGAGCTCCTGGCAGTACTTTTCACTGCGAATCGTTTTCTTGTTTTGCAGAAGCGTCTTCGAAAATATAGATGAAAGACAAAATCACACTTAGAATTAATTCACAGTACGGTGGTTGCTCATCGGACTGGCAACAGTCTTGCGTTTAGCAATCCTGCCGGTACTCTTTGAAACTCACTCTTTGCGACGGTAAATATGTTTGTTAAATAATGTTAAAACGAGTTACCGTTTATAGTTAGTTTTGGTAAAATGGAACAATGAAAGAATTTCAGCATTTTCGACACCATTGCACATCGACATATAATGTCAAAAAAGTATGCCCATTCGTTTACTGCGACTACCGTTCATAATTCTGTGTTTTTCCATCAGGTGAAGCGGCTCTTCATCTATCCCATCAAATCCCTACCACCCGTTGAGCTTACAGAAGTTGATCTTACTACTTTTGGAATGAAATATAAGGACATGCGTGATCGGTAAGCCAGTGAATATTTTTCGTGTGTGTTATAAGTTTGATAACATGCGACGGTCCTCTGCAATCCTTACGAATGCATCTATTTACTTTTTACGACTTGGAAAAGTACGAGTTTCTCGTTATTCCCCAATTGATGTCATTTTACTTTCCTCCCTGAACTATATCATTACGTTCCGGAGAATTTCCAATAAATGACAGCGATTCGACGGCTAGTGTAACTAGAGACGAGCCATGGACTAATACCTTAATAGACTTTGTCTGGGGAGTAAAAGAGGCCATATCTTTGTGCATTTTCGATAAAGCGCTTGTGCACCATTTAATGCATACTGAACAGTTCTTCCTGACATGTGTTTCGGGAGTACCCTGCATGATTGATTTTACCTTTGCTGGTCGATCTCTAATCGGTAGGGAATTTATGCTTGTTGAGACGAAGCCCGAAGTGAAGTTCATCTCTGCTAGGGACATTGCTAGCCTGCTATTACTCCACGTGGAGTACAACGAAGCAGGCCGCTACCTCGAATTAACGTCGAACAACCCCGAGGTAAAATTCAAGCGTTAACAATTTAAATAATTTTGGCATTTGAAAATAATAACAGGTGAATATGCGCGAAAATTGCATATATATATATATATATATATATATATATATATATATATATATCAATTTACGTTTACAACGAAAGATAGAAACTGTGGATGGTGATACGTAAGTTGATTACATTCATATTTATCAATTTGCATTTGAAAATATTTGAACAAAAATTTCCAGGAGCCCATGGAGCCTCTACGCATTTCACTCGAGCCTCTGCCCCCAAACCTCAACAAATCAGATCTCATAAATGTCAGGTAAGTACCACTTCGAAAAAAAACGTTTATATGTATATAAAGGTATATTCAACAAGGTGTCAAAAATTACGAACTTTACCTTCTTAAAGCATACTGACTTGCGAATTTGGTGACAGCTGCCTTAAATACCACCATAATAGCTATACATAGTGTGTATCACACTAGTGTACTCTTATAATATTAGCCGATAGACGAGTAGTTTTTTTATCAAGCAAGATACGCTTGTGACGAGGGCACTGAGACTATGGTCTCGTGCAATGCAACCCATGCCTGCACGCTACGTATGGCAGATATCGAATTAGAACGACCATCCTGTTAAAGCTTTGATTCCGGAGGATGAGCTTTTAACCCGCCTCGGTGTTTGTAATGTATAATGAGAAAGATGGGTGAGCATCTAGTTTTTGCCTCTTATACATCGATAAACTGTTAATATTCATATAATTTTTTATATAATTATATTTGATGTTATGGCTCAAAAGAACTGTAAGATGCCAATTTGCGTATGGGCATTTTTCAACTTTTAAAAAGCGCACCTTTTGTCTGCTGAGTCTACGTTGCAAATTGTCGCTTCGTCAATGGCCTCATTGTGTATGTTCCTGCCAGGTTTTCAAAAATGATACCAGCACTCTAGTTTAAAGGACCTGAAGTTTCCATATTAACATGTGAAGAACTAGAACCGTTTTTCTGGTTAATGGTGTTTTCGCTGTTTCTCGAATGGGCCCTCTTTCACTTCCTAACTTGGCTGATATTTCGGTAAAATATTGCTGCCCTTAGATCCTTCTCGGGGTAACGTAATTGTTGTAATGCTATAAGGGTTAATGCTGTTGCTGTGATTATTATTACTGCGATTGTCAACTTTCAGTACTTGGAAGCCGCACTTTAACTACAACGCCTTACCGCTAGAAAAGGCATCTGCATGGTTTACTAAGTATACCGGAAAAGAAGTGAAGTTCATCCGACTGGTTGGACTAGTAGGGAAACGAGATCCTCGAATCGCTCCCGTACGTGTTTCTTAAATTTACATTGTCATTTTTTTTCTGAGCAGAACAGTCTAAACAGAATAGAATATAGGGTCTATCGTAACCGTATGTACTTATTTTAAGGTTTGCTAGAACTCGGCAAGAAAATATTTTTTTCTTAGTGGAAGGAGGGGCGGGAACGTCTTGTTTAGGAGTGAGAATGGATTATATAAAAGTAGTTATTCTACTCTTTTTCTCCCACATAGTTGTGTAAAATCCAGGTTTGTAGAAGAACGAGTCGCTTGTTCGGCGGGAAATTCTGCATAGTCTGGATGACACGAATAGCCAAATTATGGAAACTTATAAAAGTCGATATGTGATTATGTTTTACGTTTAAGCTTTCACGTTCAGAACTGTAAAATTGTGCCATTACGACAAAAAATTCACGCTCAGAAGTCCACAAGCAAATTTAATGCTCATTATTTTCGTACTGAAGTAACGGTGCTGCGTTACGTAGTTGCCGATTAACTTAGCTTTTTCGACAGCCATAGTTATTATGTATAATCGGTTTCTTCATACGTTGACTGCGTTCTCCCGTGAACGTAGAATTTGCACAACTATGTAGGAGATAAAAAGACAGAATTACTATTTTTATAAATTTCATCCTGACTTCTACCCAGGAAATTTCCGCCCAGTCCTTTCATTGTATATGCACTACCGCTTGTTGTATATATATATATATATATATATATATATTTTAAGCAACATTTTGAGTAAATGTCGTTTCAGCTAACATAGTCTTCCTCTGTCAGTCATCCGGTGCGGTCGTGTTTGGCTCTGTCAAAGAGTGCAGAAACCTGAGGCCTCTAACGGGCTAGCCAATTGCATTCGACGGCCTTAGAGTTCGAAAGTCCTAGCGCGAAGCAATATTGTGCTAACTTGACGCAACAACAAGAAGTCCCAAGAGCATCTTTAACGCAAAACGTTCGGAAAGTGTTCGAAGTTCAAACGTTGTTTAACTTACCGATAAGTGGTTCTAGCGAATCGATGGGTTAGCTTGGCTCGGCTTCTTATATCTATCCACTAAGTGCTTCTGCATACACGCACACACAGAGCGTGCATTACCGCGACTGTATATAGCAACCACCAAAAACAATCTTAACCAGTGGTAGGATGCCCGCCGAAGTGCGTCTCTCCACGGGGAATGCATAGCAGAATGGTAGCGCTCCTGACCGCTTGGAGTTCAATTTCTAAACTAATGTATTTATTAAGTTCGTATATTTATATTTGTGTACCAATACAAGAGCAGCTACTAATGGTCGACCCCACATGATGCAGATGCAAAGCGCGGCAATAAAATAACTTCTGGCAGGGGCAATCCCAAAGAACCCCCGGTCTCAAACTACTAACTCAATAAGCTGTTATCGCACAAAAGCCCATCAACTACGCGGCCAATAGAAAAATATAGACACAAGGGCAAAGAGTCTTCAGAAGGAGCTTCGTGTCACGATAAGAGAGGTAAAGACGCAAAGGAAAGGTGTCGGCACACTGACCGTCAACGAGACAGCGCACTTGGAATGCCACTGTGCAACTGCAATCGTTGTCCTGGAGCAGGCTAAGAACATCATCCGTCATGAGTAAAGACTGTCACACAGAGGAGGACTTTAAACGTCTTCTCTATATATAATGGCAAGCAGCATCCTATACGAAAATGTCGCACCTCGTGGCCAGCATTCTGAAGAAGAGCCTAGTGGCCCACAAAGACGACCCTTATAAGAGAATTATTTGTCCAGGACATGGCCTGCCAGTTCTAGGGCATTGCCGGTGAAGCAGGACGTAAGACAGGAGTACACCTGTCGCGAAAAATAAGCGGGAGGACGTCGAGCCCACCACCGTGTGGGTAGAGCCCTGTCTCCTAAAAGATGCGGCATCTCTTCAGGACAAAGACCTCCTGGACCAGGCCCTGCTAAAAGCCAAGGCCATTTTGGGATCAATGGACCTCGAATCTATACATTGCCACATGACAAGCCGTACTGGAACTTTGCTGTCAGCTCCGTGTCTTCGGGCACAACCGCGACCATGGTTTTACATGGCCATTTTACTCCTGCTAAGTGACTATTGCCATGACGGCCAGGGAGCCGAACAGCTCTAGCAGACCCTTAGGGCTTTTATAGGACCAGAATGTGCAGACTACATAGGGTGGCTTCTAGAAGCTCCTAGGAACCGCGTGGTACTAAACTACCTAAAGGACCGCACGACGCAGTTTTACGAAACCAGATTTAACAAGACTGCAGGAGTGCCATCCTTGGCCCCCTGCTATGGAACACAACTTACGACGGCGTGCTGCGTCTAAGGGACGTTCCTATATGAGGTTAACTTTCTAGCGTATGTCGACGACTTCGTTTTCACTGTCCAAGCCCGGACACCGGACCTGCTGCAGAGTCATGCGGATGAAGCACTTACCGAAATCTCCCACTGGATGTAGGTGGCGGGGCTCGCTCTACCTACCAAGGGCGAAAGGCTGTCAGCTCCAAGTGCATCAGCTGAGGCAACGGACCGGAGAACACCCTAGAACACACTGCTCCGATGTGTTTAGCATGGGCGGAACAGCGGCCATATCTGCTGGTTTTAGTGATGACACTAGTTTTTAACTTACGTATCCGGGAGACACATGCGCAAGGAATAGTAGGCTTCTTCCCCCTACTGTTTGATGCGATGAGGTTGGGACAAGGACACGACTGGTTTTTTGTGGGTTAGAGGGGTACACTACGGACCTTACGGGACCTTTAACCTTTTCCACTTCAGTGCACATCTCATCGTCCCATTCAGAACGTCACAGGTGGTATCAATATCAGGAACAAGGCCGCTTACAAGATCGCCCCAAGAATGCCTACCGCTTTGTCTAAAAAAGAGATGAATCCGTCTTATGGTAGGCCAGCGTGGCGGGTCGTGTCGGTCTGATCTATATATATATATATATATAATAATGACGTAAGTACCAGTCATTGTATTTCAGCGATTATCTTTTCAATCCGCAGGATCACTTTTACGACACGGCGCCATTAAACATCCTGTCAGAGAAATCGGTAGACAATCTGGTGGACCTGATTTCTGACCCAGCGGCTAATATATCATTCCGAAACTTTCGACCCAACGTGCTAGTCGACGTCGACACTCCCTTTGAGGAGGACTTCTGGATCAAAACGAAAATCGGCGACGTCGAAACCGAGTTCCATTCGCGATGCCACCGCTGCATTTTTACCACGATTAATCCAGACACGGGTGTAAAATCCCTTAAGGAGCCGCTGTCGACTCTTCGAAAGTACGTCCAAACAGTCTAAACCCTTTTATTTATTTTTCAAACTATGCTATTCCTCAATAATTAGTTCCCGTCGCAATTAGCTGCAGGCTACATGTGTTTTTATATATATATATATATACCCTTGGCAAATTTCCCTCGATACTAGAACAAGTACCGTCAAGGTTAAAATGAGTACACTATTCAAATTACAATTAAATTTAAAACGCGAGATGACTAGAATGTTGCGTTGGATTTTCTATTTTTAATGAATAAACTAATTAAGTCAATATTCTTAAAAAATAGCTATTTTACAATGACTTTTTTTTTAAAGATACATGCTTGGTTGGATTATACACTTAAACATAAACATTAGTTTAATTTAATACCGTGTATTACAGCGTTTCCTAATATTGATCGCCACGCTAGTGTGCATTCAATCCGATCCAATAAGCTTATCAAATAATTGTGGTGTGACATGATTATACTTCTCGCACATAGCATTCATATGCTGCAGAAGCGTTGCTATACATGTTAGATGGGATTCAGGCCAAGAGAGAATGCTGGCCACATCAATAAGCTAATTCTAGCTTCTGTTGAGGTTCTCCTGAAGTAGCGCAGCGGTATAAATCAATTGTTCCATAAGAACTGTGGACAAGAGAGGCCTGCACAAGTTTGATTCTACTGGTATATACCTAAATTATTATAAAGGTATTGCACCAAAGCCATTATTGAATAGCCCCCCATATCTGACACTTTTCCTAATGTAGGGTTGCTCTCCTCGTCGCCGTTATAATGGCCCGTAGATCGTTACCGTAGATAGACATTGTGACCTCATCTGAGAATAGAATGCTCTGCCATTGGTCAACGGTCCAATTTTCGTGATGTTTGTGGGTGGGTTGTGGTCAGCTATGACCATATATAGCTGGCCTGTGGGACCCAGCATTCACGGAGTCTTCATTTCACAGTGCGCGCACTTACATCTATTTGAAGAACACTTCGTAGCTGTTGGCTTGACTAGTCAGCAATACCTCTACGGTGAGTTGAAGCCGTTGACGGACTCTGCAAACGGTGGACTCGTTCATATTCGGTTGACGAACCACAAAACGTCGGCTACAACCAAGTTTAGGCGAAGCAGCTATGAGGCTCTCTCTGACGGGGCATCAATTTTTTCGGAATTCGTTGTTGGCTCTTTCACTTGAAAAATGCCACTGGCAAGCTGATAAGGAACATTATCGTCGATTTTTTGGTAGGCTTGCACCGACGCCATATAAATTATTTCACACAACTTTCATATATTAGGGCACGCTTCCTTTACACACACGCGCATATACTATATACGTAAATCTCGAAGACCGAACTTTTGAACTGACCTGAAATCACACGGTAACGTTGCGTGTCCCTGCCGGACTTCAAACTCTTCACATCTCTCTCAACTATGACCAGTCCGCCTAGGAGGACTTGGTGGCCAGACCCTCGGAGAATCATTCGATGGGTATGAGGGAATGTAGTCTCTGCAAGATGAATATTTTCTCTATGTTATTCCGTCGGTGCAACATCGCGCACCTATTAAATTGCCATTCAATTTGACAGTAAACATATTTCCAGAGTTTATGTTAACGCCTATCCACCACCCTCCATATCTTGCGATGTAACCCGAAGTGCGTGGGTAGTTGACGTGGGATGCGACACGTATACACCGTGTTGAAAGGAGTTGGTAGTTTAAGTTGTGCATTCACGTCCATGCTTGGTATTTCTGTGCGGAGCAACTCTACGGCCCGTGCTACGACTGTGGCTTTACTGCAAACATAGTCGATAGGCATCATGCGATGACGATTAAACAACGTCTAAATTCAGTTACGAAGATTAGAATATAATACTTTAAATTTCTTTGAAACGTATACATGTGTGAATGATTGAAGTGACACCTGATAATTAATTCTGCGTGCTATTTTTTTGGTTTGAAGATTTCGTGTCGATCATAGCGATTATGGCGTGCAAAAGTACAAGCATCGCCCACTGTTTTCGTCTCATCACGTCATCACGTCAGAGGGTCGGGTACACGTTGGCCAGAGCATTCGAGCCCGAAGAGCTTTGAGGGAACTTCTCTAGACGCGCTCTGGAGACCTCGGTGCTTCTGACAGACGAATGGCTCCTGCCTATCCATCTTTGGTGCTTCCAGCACTCCCTCCTCAACGAACACTTAACACATGACCCGACTGGTAAGAACTATAGCGGTCAGACGTATGTCTGACATTAAATACAAATAGGAAATATACAAAGGCCTAGGACTCAGAAACACGGATGTCGTACTTATAGCAGGCTGCTAACGTCTAAACAAATGATTTAATTGTGCCTTACCTTGTAAATGGGGCGTAACGCAAGAAGCTCTTGCATAGAAAAGCATTTAGTGTCTTTGTTTTCGGCTTATACGCACCTGTCGTAGAAGCCTGTCTCCATATAGGGCAAATGAGCTTTACTGGGCGACGACCCGAAAACATGTCATATACTGTGACTGCCTTTCTGAGTGAAATGACGCAATAAAATATTCCATATTTTAGCCGCTGGTTTGATACATACTTACTTGAATAATGCACATTTATTGAACTGTATAATTTAAGCAGATTATGATGATTCATGCATATGTACATAGTTACATACATATAGCTAGAAAGTTGGTTTAGTGGCGAAATCATTGTGTTGCATTCACAGTGCAGGTGTACTTCCAGAATCGTTTGCTCTTTCAAGTCGATGGAAAACAAGGCCGGCAACGCACTCATAGCCGGATCTGTTCGAGAAATTAGCTTTGCAATTGCACGGCTAGTTTTTTTCAGGACGTTCTGCAGAGATGGTAGGCATTATAGTTCGTGTTACAAGAAGACGAGTTTCTGGTATATCTTAAATATGTATGAGTCTTTTCTAAAGATTGTATGAGTTCTTAGGGATGCTAATATGTGATTCCTAAAAGGACTTGTTATCTTGCATGTAAAAACATTGGGTCATAAATACAGCGCATTGTATATGAAGCGCAAAAACTTTAAGTTAAGGCGGCTTAAGTAGTATCGTATTGGCTCATGTATTTTTTATGTAATCACCCCACAGCAGCTTGGCGAAGTTGAGGGTTTTGTGCGGTGTAATAGAAGCACATAGGCACGTATGACAAAAAAATAGCATGGGCGGCGATAATAAGGTCGTCAGCGCAGGACAAAAGGTCAGGAAGAGGTTTTCCAGCTGCAATTTGCGATCATATGCTCGGTTCTATTGGAAGAGCCCAGACGTGCAGCCTGACCTGCAAGATCATACATCCGCTACCATATTAAACGTCGTTGCGTGGGACTGAATGTTTTGATCATATGGATAACCAGAAATGACGAAAGTTGGGAAGGCATACTTCTTGTGAAGGATTTTAAGTGTAACCCACTACGAAAGGCTATTCAAAGTGTTGTCTACTTTCAACAAGATTACAACGTTAAAGTCACGCTTTTTCAGTGAAAGCCTAATAATACGCTCGGTTTTCAAATTAACTTGCAAAATTCAGTTGTGGAAAGACACGTGATTTCCAAAACTCATGCTCAGCTTGTCAATGCCAGCTAGGTCCTTCGCCGCTAACTAGTCGATAAGCACGTGAGCCCAACGGTTAGTGATGGCGAACCCCCATGTGTGGAACGCCGTATTTAAATCATAAATGGTGACCGAACGGGCCGCGCTGTACTAAGTGTTAAATGCTGCGGGTCAACACAAACGACGTTAACACCGTCAATTGAAACTTCTGGACTATAGTAACACAACTAAAGACCTCTGGTGTTAGCTAATTTGAGCCGGTGCGATGTTCGCGCTGTGGACAGTTTCATAGAAAGGTTAAAAACGATAGAGTCGTATTTTTCACGTAAGAAATGTGTGTACTTCTCAAAGTAGGTACGTGTTTAAGTCTAAAACAAATGATGGACCGAACAAAATGCCCAGAGCAGACTCTTTTAAAACTCCGTAAGTGCAAGCAGGCGGCGGTGAAGAAGCATTCCCAGTCTCAATCACAAGTTGACGACTTCGTAAATGGGAACTGCACTATTCAAGTGCAATATATGGGCATGATCTTTACAGAAAATATGAGCGATTAAAGTAGTGTAGTTTCAATAACTTTTTAGCTAATCCTAAGTAAAGCTGCCCGCCAAATAAAAATGAGACCACAACTACTACTGATGGACAGAATAATATTAGACAGTAACGTGCTCTCAAAGAAGCGATTTAAGCGCGATACAATTATTGTGCAAATAGAAAAATAAAAACACGAAATATTGGTGGGTACTGACAAGCGCATGGATGGAAGGTTATACATTTCCGACAAGTGGCCGACAATTTCCGACATATATCTCAATCATGTGTAAGTCAGTAGAGACACACGGTACTGTGTTCAGATTATTTGTTGCACTTTATGGAACTTAGTTTAATGCTTCACGACTCGCAGTGGTACCGATTATGTTAATTTCCGGGCTCTGCGGCTTGTACACAAGCAACAAATGCATGCAGATCACGTCCACTCGGGTTACAACAAATGCGTCTAGTATACTTTTAACGACACCACTGTAAATCCGCAGTCTCACAACGGCAATAACGCATTTCAATGCCGAATCACTTCTTATCGTACGGCTTTGACATAACTGCCTTGGAGGTTGTGGCGCAATAGTACAGTTTTAGTTTTTCTCTCTACTTGCCTCTGTAAATAATACACGGCATATATATATATATATATATATATATATACTCTTACAAAATGTTTGCTAAGCAAGGCTCACCTATAAAATGAAAGGGTAATACAACACACCAGGCAACATATCGCTATGGGACAGCACTACCGTTGAAGACTTGACTCATTTTTACCTTCATATATATATATATATATATATATATATATATATATATATATATATATATATATATATATATATATTAACGTCTGCAAATTTCAGACGCGGTGCAATATCTTTGAGTTCATTGCGGAGTAAAATACAACGACGCTTTGATCGGTTCGTAAATTTCCTCTAAAAGCCTGATTTGTAACGTAAGCAATTACTGCAAGCATATTAGAACGTTGTTCCTATTCGACACATTGTTACGTCTTAACCTTTCCTTGTGTGGCTTATATAATTTAAAAGAACCGTAGGATACAGACTAGATAGGCACGAATACGGACTGGCGACAAGCAGGACAAAAAGGCGCAAGATAGGCTATCTATATAATTGGTAGCACGGATATCGTGATAAACGCTGATAGTGCAGTGAAACATATTTTTTGACGACAAAAAGAAGCATGCGCAGGTTAGTTTCAAAACGCACTACGTGGCCGAACAGAGTTGTTGCTGTCATAACTTTTGTTTTTATTTATTAACAATTAATACGTTCATTCCAAAAACAGTTTTAGTCAAACTGTCCACGTACTTGCGATACATCTGATACCGCCACGAGTTAAGTTTTTATGTTTAATTTGGTCAGTATATACAGTTTGGGATGTCACTACATCTATCCACTGCTAGTCTCGCTGCCCGCGTGGCTTAACTCTTTGTAATGTTGGTCTAGCTAAGGGCGGGCAAATAAGTGCTTAGAGACCCTACCAGGGTCCTACCCGTGCGGTGGCATGGTTTTGGGATTGCAAGGAAATGTTCTTGTATTACACATAGATATCCAATAAGAACTTCAGCAATTGACGCTTCGGCCACTAACTTGCTAAAAAACTACAACACTAGAGGCCTAGGAGCAATGAACGGAGACACACTGGTAGAAATCTGGTGCGTAGCGCGGCTGAGAAGAAAATTATTTTCAACCGTCCTCCATCGGTATGTTTATTGGTTCACGAGGACACCGCGGCGAGCATGCACCCCATAAAGTGTCAGAGTCCGCTCTCAAATCGGTCGAATTTTACAGCGGTTTGTGTTTGTTTCGTATAGGAATACAGGTTAGGTTGAGATTTGCCGTGCTACGCACTAGACCTCTGCTCGCTTGTCGTCGTTCATTGCTCATAGACCTTTCGTGTTGTAATTGCCGTTCAACTGAGTCCACACATGACAATTGCGAACTTGCTATGTGAGGAGAGTGCCGGTCTGGACCTGTCCGCAGTTAACGAAATACCGTGGAATGAATTTGACCACGCATCACATTCTGCCCTCGTACATTAGTTCTCTCGTATTACCCGGCAGCGCGGCTAAGACAACTGTCGTGTTCGACTCTAAGAAGTGTCTAGATTACTACCGACGTGTCGACGGTTCTAGTAACCGCATTTCGTGCACACGACGAAACACTCGTGTTCTACTCTTAAAGTCTACCCAAATATCAACGGATGCCAATAACACTTAAGTGGCCACAGCCTCATTAAAGGCAACTACTGCATGTTTCATGACAGAGAAAACAACGCAACTCCGAGATGATGCATGACTTGCCCCCACAACAGCTGTCGCAGCTGGCTCAACAGAAGATACAACAGCGATTGAAAGGGGAGCGACAATTATATATGTGTTGGCATCTCTCGTGTAGGTAACACGCGCACGTCGATCATGAAATATGTGCGCCTTGAGCGTTGCGTGCACGGTCTCACTTCACAGAGATTCGACCGACTCTCACTCAACGTGGTCGCAGCGCAAACCAGTGAACAACGTTCTGGTCACCCGTTGTCACGTCTCACAGTCTCACAAAGGATCAGGTCGCACACAAGTACGAGAGGACAACGACGACATACGAACCTCATTCAACTCCCTATCGTATGCCGATGTCACATGCAAACCGACGAATGAGGAATATCGTCTCGTGTCCAACTTAGACAGAGGTGTCACTGCAAAACAAGTGTATATGAACAGATGATATGGCATTTGCCCGTACGGCATAGATGCGTGCGCAAAGTCGAGACTCGTCGCCAGTCGCCTGTCGTTTATTATAATAACCGATTGTCTCTTGTCTGAGCTATGCGAATAGAATTCAGCAGCCATCTTTTGGCCATTGCTGCAACGATTATGCTGGGACCGCGGCGGGAGTTCAAAGTAACTGGGTATCAACATTCGACAAAGATATGAATATAGATATATATATATATATATATATATATATATATATATATATATCGCTTGACGTGTATACCTAAATAACCATTCGATCAACAACATGGGTCGAGCCGGCAACACCCCGGAAGGGGACAACCATGAATAGCGCACCAGCCTCCTGGATATGCACGCCGCCATGTTTATATTGTCCTGACATTTTGGACCTGCATTTCCAAACACATTAGATGCCTAACTACGAAACACTTCTTTGCTCGTGAATTTAACCAGTGGCTTATAATTTACAGTCGTAATATGGTTCATTTACAGTCGGAATCACGTTCTTGAGCCAGGGACTTGGGACTGTTGTGCTTTGTACATATATGGGGACACATGCTCAGATTGGATAGTAATAATGTGTTTTACCTGTAGTCGTTGTGGGTGGTTTTGAAGGTGCTGTACTGCTTAGCTACTTCGTTAGTGCGTATATTTGCAAGTGTGCTGTTTCATACATAGTTCGGGCGTTCTGACAAACGCACCAAGTGCTGTTTTAAGGTCGTTGAAACGATTAATAGCTACTGCGATTACCATTCGTGTAAAGTGCTTTTACAAAGGTTCTCTTGTATATTATATATATATATATATTATTATATATATATATTATATATATATATATATATATATATATATATATATAATTATATATTATAATATATTATATATATATATATATTAAAAAAAAAATATATATATATATATATATACCGTACACTTTGGCCTTACGTTGTCTTCTCCTCTAACGAGGTCTCGTTGGCCATTGGCGCCCGTCTATTACGAGTGGCGATGTTGGGAATGATGTTGTTGTTGTCTCGCTACCATGATCGAGTTGACGGCGATAATGACGCTGATGCTGCCGCAGTGCAGTACACGGGGTCGCTATGATGAGGCGCCAGTCCATCGAAGCTGTGGTAGCGACGGCGAATAAGGAAAAACATGGCACCAGCCTCTCTCTCTCTGTCGTCTACGGTCCTTTCCATATTCTCTCTCCGTCTCTCTCTCGCTTGCTTCCTCACTCCGTCCGCCCCAGATACGTCCTAATCATCTGTTTTGTCGTCGTCGTCGTCGTCGTCACCGTCGTCTCACGTACACAACTCTCCCTGTTGCCGCTCTACTGTTGCCGCGCTGAACGACGCGACGTGTTCACAATTGTTCATGGCGTTATTCTCGTCGTCTTCCCTTGCTTCCTATTGACGCTGACGATGGTACCGCGCATCGGTCGCTAGCGGCGTTTGGTTCAGACGCCAAGCGAACGCGTCACGCTACGGAGAGTTAGCTGCGAGTTAGCGGCCGTCCTCAAACGCCGAGTTGACGCACCGGACCGGGCCAACAACAACAACAACTACGAAGGATCGACGTAACGACAAAAGCCGTACACGGTTGGTTCTGTCTCTCGTTTGCTCTCTTGCTTTGTTTGTTTTGTGCTTACGACGTTACGCATGCGAAGTAACCACAAGACGAACAACGAAACGTTCTACCTGTCTTTTTCCACACTATCGACTTACAAACGCATGAAGCGTCTATAGTATTGGCATCACGATAGTCAGACGAGTTTGACAGTGAAAAAGGACGCATCGCATAACCAAGTTGTAAACAAGTGCGCATATATATATATATATATATATATATATATATTGCAATGCATTTTGGAGTAATATATGCTTCTTTGTGCTTTACTATTTGTATTTACAACATCAAACATTTTCAGCTCTAATCTTGGCTAAGTCTTTTCGACGTTTACTACGTATTGTTTAGCAGTCGAATTAAAATATTCTAAAATCGGTGCAATGCTATTATCATTTTTATCACAACGATATCACACAGTAACGATGCGTGCTTGGTGGATGGTTCCACGTCGACAATAATAAAGGTTGCGTATAATTTCAATTATTTTACGACAAATGGCTTTATTATCCAATGCGCTTTTTGGTTTTAACGCAGCACTTCGTTGGTGACGTGTTCGGAGTACGGTGTTGAAGTTGACGTAATGACGCCTATTTACATAACTGCTGTCTTCGACTGTAGAATTGAGGTGCTTTAAGGGTATCCATATATTGATAATACCCAAATATTTGGTGTTCGATATATAGGTGCTGCTTTCGAAAAGACTCTTCAATTGTCATGAGTTAGTCATATGCAGCTCAAAATACCCTGGATTTTCACAAACTTGCGAACATAATTGACAATACACGTTGTCATTCTTTCAATTTTTTTGTCGTATCGTCTTTTTGTCAAATAGCGCGTACCCTGCGAGCGCAGATCTCTGTCTTCTAGTTGCAACTCTCTATAAGCAACTCTCCTAACTCGTCTCTCTTTCTAACGCTGTTAGCAAAATACGGATATAAAGGTATATTGGGTGGTCACGCCCGAGAAGGTCTATAAGGCAGTTTAGTTACTATATTCACTTGTTGTACATGCCATGGATAATACGGCATCCAGAAGATACAGTTCCAGTTAGTGCCTTCAATTGTGTTTATAGTATAGGTATATGTATATACTATATTAATTTATAAAACCCAAGCTCTATAAAAAAATTGAATAATTGAGAATACAACTGTTAGATGTTGAAACATTTATAAATTAGACTATGAATCATAGTAGGATTTAGGATATATACAATATAAGATTGTTAATGTTATTACACCAGATGTATATATATAGAAAATATTGTGAGAAACATTTACAATACGTTTGCACACTAGGCAGCGCTCACCTTAATAAAAATGGTGGCAAAAAGGTGTCACGTGATGATTAAGAATCAGCTGTTCGTGTCTTTGCTTGATGGTAGCCCCGGCTCTTATGGACCCGGCGCGAGTGGTATATCATCAAGGTTCCTTGCAACGTTAAGTCGGCAAGATCCATAAGATTCCTCTTCGTGACGCCGAGCCCCAAGAGCGTACTCGCAGAATTGGAGTCTCATACACCACTCATAGAGATAGTGATGAATCCGAATCTGCAAGGTTTTTGAGGGTCGGGAAGCGCCGCTCTTAGGAACTCGACGTTTATATATATATATATATATATATATATATATATATATATATGCGTAATAAGATCAACCATTTACTTGTCTTTACTAATAGGCTGCTATGGTAAATTTCAGCGGAGCGACTTTTGCGAGAACGACTCGTAGACAAGGCACGTGTGAGCCGGCACGATGGTTCAGACACTGATGCGTTTGAATGCCGGGTCCCCTGTGGCGCCATCCGTAGCGCTGGGCCTGGGTGCAGCTGCAACGGCAGCGGTCGTCTCGTACGCCATCTATAAACGCTACGCGCAGCAACAGCAAGAACTATCTGTCCGTGGAACGGTAAATAGCTCAGCATTTACCTAGTTAGTGACCCTAACCGACTAAGCAGTGACACGCCAATGTGTGTAGCGTCACGGCACAGCTCGGTTCGGTGACTCTAAAGACGCCGAGTGCAGATGTGACGGTGATGGCCATAATACACCACCACGGAAAGAAAACCATACTAGCAGAAAAATACTAGCAGAAGGTGTCAGCAGGCGCCATAGTGATGACCGCCGCTTGGCACCGCTATCTAAATGTGGTGCGCACGACTGTACAATGCATGGAACATGATTAGGCAGTGATGCAGATTCCTCTAAGCAACGGAGATAGTGTCGACAAAAGTAAATAAAATAAAGACGAAGTGAAAAAAGCACTTTACAGATCGGTGAACTATCAACACACATAGACGTGCCCATTTGGTGCCCAGTGACACCTGCGTGCATGAGGCGCATGTAAGCAATTTCCAATTTCCAAATCTCCTGCGTCCTGAAGTTTCCATTACGTGGAAAGCTGGTAATGCACCACCAGGAACGTTCTAAGGCAGAAAGGAGAAGGGAAGAAAACGAGGTTTGGCAATATTTAAGGAGCCGAAAATGGAGGAGCAACGCATCTGTGTCAATTTCAGTGTAAAAAAAAACATGTGTTCGTAAGTGGTGGAA
Source organism: Dermanyssus gallinae (assembly GCA_003439945.1). Classification (NCBI taxonomy): domain Eukaryota; kingdom Metazoa; phylum Arthropoda; class Arachnida; order Mesostigmata; family Dermanyssidae; genus Dermanyssus; species Dermanyssus gallinae. The sequence goes on along the minus strand of QVRM01004889.1, from coordinate 52,649 downwards.
ATGTTACGAACTGTTTACAGTGATTAAGCAGTGCCCCGAAACGCCGCGTAAACCTGGTACCGCGATTTCGCGATGGATGTAAAAAGACCGAAGATGATCACCGTTCGGAAAGGAGTTTGACGTCAGTAGCAGACAAACAGAAAAGTTCGTGATATCCTACTCAACAATCATCCCTCGTGAATCAGTTCTACTAGTCTTGACCGATATTTTATACGTCAGAAGACCGGCAGGTTCGTTCAAAACTGTCGAATGTGCAGCAAATCAACGCCCGTCGGGAAATGTACGAGTTGAACCTTCAGGCAGTAGCAGAATACCCTGGATTCCTTCACAGAGTAATTATAGGAGACGAGTGTATCAATACAATATCGAAATCAATGCCCGATCCTCCCGGTAATGCTTCCAAGAAAAGATTCGATCAAAAAATTCAGACCGAGCTGATCAATGATCAATATGATCGAATTTTCTTTGAGCGATGCTCATTGAGAATATATGATAAACCATACCGCTGAGAGTCAGCGGCCATGCTGCCACAAGGACTGTTGGGGAAACCCCAGATATCTTAACATGTCCAGCCCTCGGTGCATTGAAGATATACCTCAGGTTAAGTTCCAAGCCCGTAGGGGACGGAGGATAGTCTAGAATTAAAAACAACCTCCTTGAAAAATGTTTTTAATTCCATACCGAGCTGATCAAACACCACGGTTATCTTGGCTGTTTTTTCTTGATTATAAGGGCATCATTTTGTAAGAATGCTTGCGACTTGGTTCTGCGGTCACAAACGAAGACCATCACAAAATTTTAAGAGGATGGCGCGAAAACGTCCGACGCAAAAGGTCTGAACTCTGAACAAAAAAATCCTGGATTCTCCATAAAGACAGTGCACCGGCGCTTATATCGTTATTAATTTCGGCTAATTCAAGGAAGCATTTGATTCAGTATATTTCCGCAACTTCATTATTCATCGGATATGGCTCCCTGTGACTTTTCTGCTCCCACGGATGAATAAAAGTTTAGACAACGTTTCGAGACTATAGAAGAAACAAAAAATTGCAGGAGCAACTATTTTGAAGGAAACAAAAACGCTCTAAAAGGTTAGAGAATCATTTTTTTTAGAAATATGTATCAGAAGTTTTTAATCCGCATTCGAAAGTATTGATGAAAGACAAAACCATACTTGATATTGATTCGCAGTACGGTGATTGCTCATCGGACTGGCAACAGTCCTAGTATGGAACTCTCACCCACTAAAAACCCCAGTCCTTCCCACCCTCCAAGGTTCGGAATTGTGTTGGGCTATACTTCAAAACCATGAGAGAGGAGTCCCGTTCTCTACCGGCTCATGGTCCCCGAACCCGAGGAGATGCGTCAAGATCCTTCACCTGAGGGGCAGCCCTGCGTTCAGTAACCATGCCGGTACTCATGGAAGCTACTCTGTGGCAATAGATATTTTTGCTAACTAATGTTAAAACGTGTTATCGTTTATGTACGTTTGGTAAAATGGGACAGCGAAAGAATCCCAGCATCTTTAACACCATTGCACATCGATAGATGATGTCAAAAAAGTATGCTCACCCGTTTACTGTGACTACTGTTCATAACTCGAAGTGTTTTTGCCATCAGGTGAAACGGCTCTTCATCTATCCCATCAAATCCCTACCGCCCGTGGAGCTTAAGGAAGTTGACTTTACCACTTTTGGAGTGAAATATAAGGACATACGCGATCGGTAAGTGAGTTAAATTTTTTCGTGGTGCAATATAAGTTTGATAACGTGCGACGGCCCTCCGCAATTCGTAGGAATACGTCTCTTCTACGGCCTGGAAAAATACAACGTCCTCCTTATTCTTGAATTGATGCCATTTTACATTCCTCCCTGAACTATATTATTATTTTCCGGACGATTTCCAATCAATAGCGATAAAATAAACCCTCGTGCTGTTAAACGCAGTGGACAGAACCTGAAGTGTAACCTAGCCAAAACCGTCATGACAGCTGTGCAGGTCAGCATGATGTAACATCGGTGTTTCTGCCAATAACTTCATGGACTTTGTCTGGGGGAGTAAGAAATGCCATAACTATGTGTATGATCGATAAAGTGCTTGCGCACTGTTTATATGCATATTGAACGGTCCTTCCTGACATGTGGTTTGGAGCTTCCTTGTTTGACTTTCTCTTTGCTGCTCGATATCTAATCGGTAGGGAATTTATGCTTATTGAGACGAAGCCCGAAGTGAAGTTCATCTCTGCCAGGGACATTGCTAGCCTGGTATTACTCCACGTGGAGTACAACGAAGCAGGTCGCTACCTCGAATTAACGTCGAACAACCCCGAGGTAAATTTCAAGCGTTAACAATTTAAATCATTTTGGTATTTAAACATAACGACAATTCGATGCAAGTGATATTGTCAACCCGCTTAAAAAACGTTGATATAGATGAGCAGTGTAATTCGTAATTTACGGGATGTAACGACAGCTCTGCCAGTCTAAGTCGACAGACTCAGCTGATATGGCAACAATGAAAGCCGTCGGGTTCCTATAAATGAAATAGCAATTTGCTTTTTCAACGAACGTTAAGAACTGTGGATATTAATACTTGAGTGCATTACATTTATATTTAATAAACAAATAGTAGAGAATTTAGCAAAACGAAACATTTTCAGGTGCCCATGGAGCCACTACGCATTTCGCTCGAGCCTTTACCCCAAAGCTTCAACAAATCAGATCTCATAAATGTCAGGTGAGTACCTCTACGAAATTTATATATATATATATTCTATAAGGCAACAACAATGACGAACTTTATCTTCTCAAAGCGCAACGACTTGTGAATTTGGCAATAGCTGCTTTAAACACCACCATAAAAGTTATAAACCGTGTATATCGCACTAGTGTACTTTTATGATAAAAGCCGATCTACGAGCAGTTTTGTATCAGCACAGATACTATGGTCTCCTGCAATGCAAAACACACCTGTGCCTCAACTACAACGATAAACTAATAATATTCTTACTGTCTTTATATAATTATATTTAACATTATTGCTCAAAAGAATTGCATGATACCAATTTGCGTATGGACATTCTTCAGCGTTTAAAAAGAGCACCTTCTGCCCTGCGTCTACTTTGCAAATTGTCGCTTCGTTAATAGCCTCATGGTGTATGTTCATGCCACCTTTTCAAAAATTATACCAGTACACTAGTTTAGAGGACCTGCAGTTTCCATATTAACATGTGCAAAGTTAGAACCGTTTTTCTGGTTATTATTGTTTTCGTTGTTTCTTGATCTGGGTCTCTTTCGCTTCCTAACTCGGCCAATATTTAGGTAAAATAATACTGTTATTTAAGAGACTTTTGCATCCCTAGACATTTATCAGGGTATCGTAATTGTTGTGTTGTTATAAGGTATTAATACTGTTGCTGTAATTATTATTACTGCGATTGTTAATTTTCAGTACTTGGAAGCCGCACTACAACTACAACACCTTGCCGCTAGAAGAGGCATCTGCATGGTTTACTAAGTATATTGGAAAAGAGGTGAAGCTCGTCCGACTGGTCGGACTAGTAGGAAAACGAGATCCTCGAATTGTTCCCGTACGTGTTTCTTAAACTTAAATTATTAAATTCCTCCTGAGGAGAACAGGAAACCTTAAAATAAATACGTACATATATATATATATATATATATATATATATATATATATATATATACGTATGTATTTATTTTAAGGTTTGGTAGAACTCGGCAAGAAAATCATTTTTCCTAATGGAAGGAGGGGACGGCCCTTGACAGAATTTGGCCACAGCTTGGCCTGCCGTAAAACAGGGGTGCTCGTGTGCGCTATATAAGCGAATCGGGGGTGACGTCAAGCCCACTACCAGGGCCCTGGTGTAGCCCCGTCTCCTTAAAGATGCAGCGTTTCTCCAAGCCAAGGAATTCCTGGACCACACGCTGCTAAAAGCCAAGACCCTTTTAGGCTCAAGCGACTTTGAACAAACCAAGGCAAGCAGAAGGGAGTCAACGAACTCCTTAAGGCTTGTTACGGCACGAGGTCTGCACCTCGCTGTTCATCCCCATGGCGCAGAGAAAGTAACAAGAATAGCGCTTCTAACTTGACAACAACCTTCCTTCTAGCACAACAACAATTTTTTTCTGTTGGGTGGGTGGAAAATTGCCCTCCGTACCGGCTCGCGGGCACCGACAAGGCGACGGCACAACAGCGATTATGGTTTTACATGGCGATTTTACTCCTGCTAAGTGACCATCGCTATGACTACAAATTATCCAACGCCATATCAATCTATCAGACGCCAGGCAACCGAACAGCTCAAACATTCCCATGAGGCTCTTATAGGACCAGAACATACAGACTACAGAAGCTTCTAGAAACGGCGCACGGGGCCTCCCGGGGCTGCAGCACACACGCGGGACGCCACGACACGCCAAAACATTTTTAAACTCTCGCACTCGGACAACTAAAATAGAAGTGCCTTTCGACAGTAACGATGCAGATGAGGAATTCCCGAAAGCAGTAGCGACTGTGCCGACGGGAACGCTTCGGTCAGGCTCTTTCGCTGGCGCATAGGGTCCCGCGGGCCCGATCCTCACACTTGGCTCCTACCGCCCTATCTGCTTACTCGGCTCTATGGCTAAAGCGTTCAAGACCATCGCGACCTGCACATTTTACCGTCCCATTCAGAGGGTCACAAGTGGTATCAATGTCAGGGACAAGACCGCCTACAAGATCGCCCCAAGACCACCTACTGCTCCTTCTAAAAAGGGATGAATTTATCTCAGCGTGGCAGGTGTGTCGGTATATATATATATATACATCCCCAAACGCTTGTACCACTTTTCATAACGAGAACTTAGGCATTATATATATATATATATATATATATATATATGTGTGTGTGCTTATGATGATGTAAGTGCCAGTCATTGTATTTCAGCGAATCACTTTTCTATCCGCAGGATCACTTTCACGACAGGGTGCCATTAAACATCCTGTCAGAGAAATCGGTAGACAATCTGGTGGACCTGAATCTCTGACCCAGCGGCTAATATATCATTCAGAAACTTTCGACCCAACGTGCTAGTCGACGTCGATTATCCCTTCGAGGAGGACTTCTGGGTCAGAACGAAATCGGCGACGTCGAAACCGAGTTCCATTCACGATGCGACCGCTGCATTTTTACCACGATTAATCCAGACACGGGTGTGAAAACCCTCAAGGAGCCGCTATCGACCCTTCGAAAGTACGTCCTAATAGTCTAAACTTTTTGATTTATTTTTTAAAATATGCTATTTCTCAATAATAATTAGTTATCGACGCAATTCGCTTGCAGGCTACACGTCGTTACGCATAAAGTGCGTTGCAAAAAAATAGCAACTCACGTTTTTTCGTGATTATTTCGGCTTGATTTATTTGAATGGCTTGATTCATTATCGTTAATTTCATTTCAATCTCCCAATAGGTTCATACAAAAAATAAAAAGTGTGAAAAAACAGTGTTGCAAAATATTAGCAACAACAACGCCTTACGGAGTTAGCAGGGCTGTATGACTTATTTGATACAACATATTCTATTCTAGAAACGGGTTTTTCGTCCTCGATCGATTGTAAACTCGATCTTTCATGGAGTTAATGAGCTGTTGTAAGTACGAAAGTAGAATATCAGTCCATGCTTGCTGGACAGCTTCTTTGAGGTCCGACAAATTACTTTATTGTCGACCATTTGCGTAAATCTGTTTCACTAAATGTTCTCTACGATTTTCGATGGGATTCAGGTCTGGACTCAATGACGGCCAGTCAAAAAGTGGCACTCCTTGCTTTTGAAAAAAGGCTATAGTACTAGCCGAGGTATGAAACGTGGCGTTGTCTTGTTGAAAAACTGCGTCAGGTCCCCCAATTCTTCTGAAATGGGCTTCTAACTGGGAACCGACAATACGCTGGTACTTGTCGGAATTGTTTCGGCCCACAATCGCGACTAGATCAGACTTCCCATTATATCCAAAGGCGCCCCAATATTTCACAAAACCGCCACCGGCCACACGTTTCTATGCGAACATTCACGCCGTGCGACAATGTGCTTCGGTTGCAGTCGCGGCATAAGCACGTTTTTGTCAGAACTTAACACTCAGTACACTGTGGATCGGTGCACTGGCACTCCCAAAGTGGTCCTGATTCTGGAAGAAGACATTTGGTCATGAGTAGCCAACTTTATGATCCTACGCCGATCTCGAATAGTCAAAACTGGTCTACGCCCACTGTTAGATCTGCACCTTTGGTTCACTGCAGGGTGTAAGAACCTGCGGATGGTGTTCTTATGCCGTCCTAATCTGGTTGCTATAGCAGTTACTGTATGACCGAGCTCAGCATATGCCTCAATTCTTGTATTTCCTTTATCCGAGAGATCCTTTGTACAACCCATGGTTTAAACATAAGTTTCGGAACAACAACTGAGCTGTAGGAAATGTTGTAGTAATGAAACTGAGCTGTAGTATCGGATATCCTTTACAAACAAGAGCTGTGTTGTAAGCATGTACCGTGTTAGCTGTATTGTGAACCTGATTGTGAGATTGCAACGAAATTAACATCGTGGTTCGTCATGTAATTCATGCTTAACATTTTGAGCCATTCAAATAAATCAAGCCGAAATTATCACCAAAAAACATGAGTTGCTAATTTTTGCAACGCACTTTATATATATACTTGGCAACCACCGTCACTGGGACAAAAAATTGCATTACCGATCTCATTTGACTCCAGGCATATTTTGTACTCGCAATAGTATTGTCAAGGTTAAAATGAGTACACAATCCAAGATACAACTAAATCTTATTTCCAACACGACTGGAATGTTGCATTTGATTATCTATTTTCAATGGATAAAATCATTAAGTCGATAAACATTTAAAAATAGCTATATTAAAATTATTATGTTTAAAGATATATGTATGGTTGGAGTGTACACTTTAACTCAAACATTTATTAATTTAATAGCGTGTATTACCTCAGCGTGCCTTAATAATGATCACCACGCGAGTTGGCATTTCTCCAATAAGTTTATAAATTAATTGCCGCGGGACATTATTATACTTCTCGCACGTAGCATTCATAGCCTTATCCGAGAATAGAATGATCTGCCATTGGTAAACGGTTCAATTTTCGTGATGCTTGTGGGTGGGCTGTGGTCAGCTATGGACGTACAGCTGGCCTGTAAGGCCTAGCATTCACGGAGTCTTTATTTCACAGTACGCGCACTCATCCCGAAATGGATTGACTCCTGTAAACCAATCTGCCTGGTTAGCACGCTAGCCAAAGGCATAGAATCAATAATAGAGTCCCGCATGCGGTGTTTTGCAGAAGAGCACGGCCTCCTCTCGCCAACACAATACGGATTCCAGAAGGGCCGATCAGTCCTATCAGCGACAAGGCAGGTGCTTACTAAGGCGGAAGCCCTGCGCCAGTCCCCGCCTCGTACTAGAGGCTTGCTACTGTTTTTTTTGCTGGACGTTCAAAACGCATTCAACAGCCTGCCCTGGAAGGTAATCTTGGACACACTACTCAAAAGGGGAGTATCGCTGGCTGGATGAAGGGGGTTGTCCAAACACTGGCGCCGAAAAGCGAGGGCATCCTCCTAATCGGGCCAAGGAAGTGCACCTCCTTGAAACTAATCCTAGACGACCAGGAGATAAAAGATTGTCAACACCGCCCGCTATCTTGGAATGCACCTAGACAGGGGACTACGGGGCACACCTCACATACGTCTTGTAGCAGAAAAGGCTACTAAGGTCTCACACAAGATAGCCCGGCTGACGCCAAACAACTATGGCCCACGGGAGTCAAGATGACGCCTTATTATGTCGGTAACTGAGTCCATAGTTTTATTTGCAGCTCCGGTGTGGCCGTCAACCACACTGTCCACAGCCAACAATAGGGCAACGCTACGCAAGGCCCAAAGAGTGGCTGCTGTGCGTATCACGATGGCCTATAGAACAGTCAGCACAGCGGCCGTTCTTGTTCTGGCTAGCACAGTCCCCCTGGGACCTGAAAGCAAATGAACGACGCCGCTTATAAGAAGACCCGGAAAAGGAAAAGGCGGAGGAAAGGAATATCACACTTGACATTTGGCAGGTCGAATGGGATTCCATTCAGGACGGAGCGCCCGGGTACCGGGTAAGGACTCTGATCCCGGATATCAGGGCCTGGATGTACCGGCCAGGTGGCGAGTTGACGTTCTACATCACTCAGGTCGTTACAGGACACGGCGATTTCCAGTCATACTTGTTAAGAATTGGGAAAACCACATCTCCACTCTGCAAGTACTGCCAAAGCGAATTAGAGGATACGCCTGAACATACAATTTTGTGGTGCCCGGAATGGGCCGCTCAGCGTGCGGGTCTACCTAGGGCTGAAGACGGCACCCTTAGAACGATCATACAGCTTATGATTAAGTCACGCGACGACTGGACCAGCATTGCTTGCATTATGGAAAACATCCTGCGCGCCAAGGAGAAGAAAAACCGTTACTGCACGACATCATTCCGCGGGGCATCCCGGGATAGCTAAATGCTTAAACTACTCTTCCCCTTCGATCGTTTGAAGTTATGCTTATGCAGTTCCCGATCGATTGGGGATTAGGACATGACCGGTTTTTAGTGGGTTGGAGCCCCACACTACCGGCCCACACTTGCAGACGAGTTTCCTGCGGTGGTGTCCGCGTGTGCGTACCGCATTTTCCAATTAGTGTTATAAAAAAAAGGGGGACTTTGTAGTTGTTGGCTTGACCAGACAGCAATACCTCGGCGACTTTGCAAATTGTCCATTAAAAGAAAGCGGTAATCCAGATTAGTAGTAGCTTGAACCCAGTCCAAACCTACGCTCCGCTGAAAGCTGAAATGTCATGAGTTAAAACCCTTTCATTTTTTTGAGAACGTCGGTACAGCCAAGTTCAAGCAAAGCAATTATGTAGCTCTCTCTGGCTTGGTGTCATTTTTTCAGAGTTCTCTGTTAGCTCTTTCACTGAAAAATGCCATTGGCTGCCTGATAAGGATAATTATATTAGATTCTTCGTTATGTGTTTAATATGAAACGCCTGCGAATAGAACGGAGCTGACTACGCCTAAATCGCATATTTAAGCATTTTTCCATTTCACTGTTTTATAGGGCTGATACGGGACGTATCGCTTCCAAATTACGACCATGTGGATTTAATTGTATTAGAAGGAAATATGTCCAACGTCAAATGCAATCTATAATGCATTACTAGTCCCGAAGTGTATACACATAAAAAGATCACGTATTTGTATAGCACACTTTTATTTTGGTAGGCTTGCACAGACGCCATAGAAATTCACAAGGATAAATTTTATATACTACTACTTGCATATATTAGGGCATGCTTCCTTTACACACACACACATATATGTATATATATATATATATATATATATATACGACCGAAATTTTGAACTGACTTGAAAACCGCACGGTAATGTTGCGTATCCCTGTCGGACTTCAAGCTTTTCACATTTCTCCCAACTATGACTTGTCAGCCTAGGAGTACATGGTGGCCAGACCCCCGGAGAATTATTCGTTGGGTATGAGGGAATGTAGGATCCGCAAGATGAATATTTTCTCTATCTTATTCCCTCGTTGTAAGAACGCCCCCCTATTAAATTGCCATTAAGATTGACACTAAACATATTTCCCGAATTTTTGCTAACACCTATCAGACACCATCCATATTTTGCGCTGTAACCCGAAGTGCGTGGGTAGTTGACCTGGGACGCGACACGTACATATACGCCGTGTTGAAAGGGGTTCGTAGCTTAGGTTGTGCATTCACGTTTATGCTTGGTCTCCTTGTGCTAGACAACTCTTCGGCCCGTGCTACGACGGTGGCTTTACTGCAAACAATGTAGATATGCATCATGCGATCACGATGAAACAACGTTTGAATGCATTTAGAAGATTAGAATAAAATACGTTAAATACGTCTTTTAAACGCATATATGCGTGCGTGATTGAAGTGACTCGTGATAATGAATTATACGTGTTATTTTTTTTCGTTTCGTGTTTAGGTTCCGTGTCGATCGTAGCGATGACGGCATAGAAAAGTACAAGCATCGCCCACTGATTTCGTCTCACCACGTCATCACAAAAGAGGGTCGGGTGCACGTTGGCCAGAGCATTCAGGCCCAAAGAGCTTTGAGGGAACTTCTCTAGGCGCGCTCTGCAGACCTCGGTGCTTCTGACAGACGAATGGCTGCTGACCGTTCACCATTGGTGCTTCCAGCACTTTGTCCTCAACAGACACTTCACATATGACCCGACTGGCAAGAACTACAGCGGTCAAACGTATATCTGACATTACAGACCAGCAGGAAATGCACAAAGGTCTAGGACACAGAAACACGGATGTCGTACTTTTAGTAGGGTGCTACTGTCTAAACAAATGTTTTTACTGTGTCTTATGTTGCAAATGTGGCGTAACGCGAAAAGCCTTTGCATAAGAAAGCATTTAATGTCTTTGTTTTTCGGTCATACGCGCACCTGCCATCATCTATTATAGAAGCTATCCGCATAGGACAGGTTAGCCTTACCGGGTATTGACCCGAAAGCATGTCATATACCGTGACTGTCTCTCTGACTGAAACGACAAAATAAAACCTTCCGTATTTTAGTCACTGATTTGATACATACTTACTTTAATAATGCAAATGTTATTGAACGGCATGATTTAGGCAGATTATGATCACTTATGCGTATAAACATACATATATATATACCTAGAAAGTCGGTTTAGTGGCGAAAGAAGTGTATTGCATTAACAATGTAGGTGTACCTCCAAAATGTTCGCTTATTTTCCTTCACTGCAAGGTCAAAAGTCAATAAGTAAGTGTGTATTAAAATGCACGTACACAAGAACCGTAATATGCAACATGGACAAGTGTTTAGTCACTACGTTGCAGCATACATGCATATCAAAATAGCAAGTGTACTTACTACGACTATAAGATGTTTATCGTATCTTTTATAAGTATCATATACATCAAACATTAAACAGCAAAATAACAACAAATAATTAAATATAAGAGATACCTCTTTAACTCATTGACGAGCACACAATCCGAGCTATGAAACAGGAGGGCTGAGCTGTTCGACTATACCTGTTACTATGTTAGTAGCTACAAAACGTCTCTAATTTGTATAACACTCTCGGGCCCACTCTCAGAAAGAATCAAGTCGATCTGTGGATATTCACGTCAGTGCAAACAACACTTTTTGTCGGCATCGTGTAGCCATTTGTATGGAGTATGTATCCTGAAGACAAAACAAATCATTAAGGAGGAGTTGACTGCTTGGATGCTCCGGCTGCATCTTCTATGACTGGCAATTTCTAACGTTACATGGCGGTCCTCTTATTAGGCGTTGTTTTATCGATGTAGAACCGAGGGAACTTTGCTCTTCAATTATACCTAAGCGTTTGATCACCCTAGTGTCTGCATTTTTGGCTCTGTTGAACATATAAACAATATCTAACAAGCTTGAATCTTCGCATAAAAGGTAAAGTGATGGAAGATACTGAATCAGAGCTTTAATGCACATTATATAAGTAGTACATAGGGGTATCAACAAATATTGCTCTTGTTCTGCTCTCTCTTGTACTACCTGGGAACGTTATTTGCAAACAAATTATGCCCATAACAAATGGTACAAATATAACGAGCTACAGCACGTATTACGAGGTTTTGGTTGGGCTGCCTAGCGGTAAATTAGGCATTAGAGTTCGTGTTATAAGGAGAATAATCTCTCGTATGTCTTAAATTTGTATGCATTCTTTTAACATTGTTTCAGTTCTTGGGGGTACTAATATGTGATTTCTAAAATGATTTGTTATCTTGAGTGACCAAGAAAGATGGCTTAGTGGCAAAGCCTTTGTCTTGCATTCGGGAGGTTTGGGCTCGAGACCCAGACCAGCCACTCTTAAACTTGGATTTAATGGTTTCCAATTTCGATAAGGTAAATGCCGGGGTGGATTAAAATTTAGCCAACCGTACACGGACATTAGCCTTTCGAAACAACTACAAAAACTACAACTTTTCGATTGTTTACATTCGAATGGTGCAGACGTGTCTTGACTGAGCTCTGTGTTTTGTGCAAGTTTTAACTTAACTTTTGACTGTCTTGACGGTTGTGCTGTGGTGAGGTGATTCTACAAGAGCCAGTGCATTCGAAGAGCAATGCCGGTTGAACGGAGTCCGCCTTTAAAGCCACCAGTTCCACCATTGGTAGCATCGGAGCCAACCGCACAATTACCAGCTGATACCCGTGACGTGCAAAACGACACCCGTGTCGGTGCTGCTACAAAAGCGGTCTCCACTGCTGGTACTGACGTCTCCAAGCAACAGCCGCCGGCATGTACTGACGACGGCGATGGGGAGGAGAAGAACAACAAACGGAAGGCCAGCAGTTCGCCTCTACAGCAGCAGCTGAGCAAGGCTGATGAGAAGAAAAGAAAGATGTTGACAGTTTCAACAGCAAAGAAGCAGTCAGCTGGAGAACAGCCAGTGGAGAGCGGCAACGGCGTTGACAGCGCGGTTCCAGTTGCAGCTGACTCTGATATAATTGTCGATTTGCAAAGAAATCAAGTGGCTGTTAGTGGAACGCCGCTTGAGGCTGGAGATGATGCAGGATGGTGTGAGGCAGGCGCTGGGGGAAAACCTGTGGTAGCTAAAGAAGCAATTACCAAGGTTCAAGTCAAAGAGAAAACTGATGCTGTAATATTTTCAGCCGAAGATAATCAGTTGGAAACAAACTTTAATGCCATATGCGACGACATCGCGAAACATATTTCCGGTCCAGTAGAAGAACTAACGTTCACTAGAGCGGGAAATCTAGTTATTGTCGCAGAAAACCCTAAGGATAGGGCAGCTCTGTTGAGTCTGCAGTCGTTAGCCGGTGTTCCTGTCACTTCTCGAATAAGTGATTCATGATCGGTAGTGAAAGGCAAGATAAGCGGTGTGCACCCATCGTTAACCGAATCCGCTATTACCAGTACTCTTAAACCGCTTGGAGTCACAGAAGCACTTCGTGTTCGATCCAAAAACGCTAGGACGGGTTTTGTGATGGCCACGGATAATGTCATTCTGACATTTTCCGGAGCTAACCTTCCGGCTGAAGTACGATTGGGTTTTAAGCCACACGGCGTAGTTTTCTACAGGGAGCCTCTCCATTGCTACCGCTGCTACAGTCTTGACCATCTGCAATCGGAATGTCGACTAACGAGTCCCCGATGCCGACGCTGTGGTTCCACCAGTCACATTAGAAAATATTGCAATCAGCCCGCTTGCTGTTGCTTATGCAAAGGTAACCACAAAGCGACATTTGGGTCGTGTGTTCAGCGGCTAAATCGTATAGAACTCTTAAAGAAGTCCGCCAAACATGTGATTCAGAAACAACCTGAGGCCTTACCTGTTAAACTTTGCGCTCCCGTGGTGGACATAAAGCCCGCCGCAAACTTTAGCAGGCGCAGTTTTGCTGCTGTCGTCCAAAATGGAGTCAAAGTTTCTGTAAATAACGCGCGCGAGACGACAGCGCGAGAGCCCGCCCTAAGTCAGCCTGTAAAGACAGTCGCTGAGAACGTGAGTACTCCTGCACTCAGCACAGAAAAGATTCTGCAGGCGGTTACAGAGAAGCTTATCCCGCGGATAGTTGACACCATTGTGGCTCAAGTAGGCGCTGTTATCGAAAAACTAATCGCATCGATCATCCCGGGACTGTCTCTGAACTCTCGGGCCGTACCTGCGGAAGAATTGGCTCCCGCTGCCCAGTCTAGAGGGATATCCGACGCTGGGTCTCGTCAACCACGCAGACAGAACAACTCGCTGGTCAATTACAAGCAGACACGCCCACCCAACCGATAACTTCGAACCGACTGCTGAGCCAACCATCTCAAACCGACCCTGGCCAACCTTTTCACATCGCCGACTATTTTCCGAAAGTCGTGGAAGCTAGTATAAGTGAAAACCCTCACTTGTGTGGAACAAAACGCGGGACGCCCTCGCCATGCGACACCGACTTCCGACGGTCAAAAATGGTACAGACGAAACTGGCTCTTGGAGATATTTCGTCAGCAGCCCGCACGCTTTTGTCTACTGACCAGATGGCCCCAGTGGATCCACAAACCCTCGAGAGCCTCTTAGCCAAGCACCCCGAACACCCCCAGATACAACCTTCCCAGACGCACCAGCGACCAGACCACCGGGATCTGAAATCTCCGTTACCCCAGCGGAGATCCGCAACGCAATTAGAAGTTTCCCCAATTGCTCCAGCGGGGGGTCCGATGAACTTTGCTTTCGCCACTTAAAGGATCTCATTGGCAGACAGGATAAAAACAGAAATCCTTTGCTGCTTTCTCTGTGTCGCTTTGTTACTTTGGCCATCAACGGACAACTACCAGATTTTATATTGCCAATATTTTACGGAGCTTCTCTGATCGCTCTCGCGAAGAAGGACGGTGGAATAAGACCTATTGCAGTGGGGCTCACTCTACGAAGACTTGTCGGCAAAGTCCTTGTCAAGAAATCAATCAAAGACATTGTTGAGTTAGTTGCCCCACTGCAACTTGGCTGTGGTATTAAGGGAGGTACCGAAGCGGCCGTACATGCCACCGCTGCATACATTGAATCAAACAGAGCCGCAAAGCATAACATTTTAGTAAAGTTGGATTTTCAAAATGCCTTCAACATGATGCGAAGAGACCACATTGTAAACTCGGTTAAACAGCGAATTCCGGCGCTGTACGCAGCTATCTACCAGATGTATCGCTTCCCGTCTAACCTCTATTGGCAAGGAACGACTATGCTGTCGAAGTGTGGGGTGCAGCAGGGCGACCCGTGTGGGCCTGCCCTCTTCTGCATAGGATTACACGAGCTTCAGGCACGACTGCAGTCAGCATTGCGACCGTGGTACTTAGACGATGGACTACTTGCAGGCGATTTCCCTGCTGTCCTTTCCGACATTAAGAAGGTCCAGGACTTCGAGGCGGTCTCGGGCCTGAAGCTCAATGACAATAAATGTGAGCTCCTGGTGTTATCGCACAACGACAGAGAGAAAACTGCTGCCGCAGTGCGGGCAAAACTACCCAATATCAAGTGGCTAACAGAGGAAAACGTCGAATTACTGGGTGCACCGTTAACTGACGCAGCAGTTGTAGGTGCCCTCCAAAAGAGGCTAACAGATGCAAAACGGTGGTGCAGTAGACTAAAACATCTAGACGCACACCCAGCCCTGTATCTTCTACGGCAAAGCCTTTCCACGCCTCGCTTAATTTATCTTTTCCTCGTACTAGAGAGATGACCTGCTCCACGTTTTCGACGAACTCTTCCGGACGACACTCGAATGGTTACTCAATGTGCGCCTAGGAGACAACGCATGGGCCCAAGCTACGCTGCCAGTCAGCGCAGGTGGCCTTCGGTATCCGTACAACTAAAGATCTGGCCCTATCGTGCTACGTGAGCTCGATCACAGATTTTAAACATCTAATTGTTTCCATAGGCCCGGAAGGTACATTGGAGGTGATCGAACGGGCTTCGCGAACGAGCCTGGACGAATTTAAATCGCGGTGGGAGGCTCTACCGGTTTCCCCAACGCAGAGTCTCTCGACCGCATTGTCGTAGAGCGAAAACAGGCCTCTCTCCTGTCTCAGGCGCAAACCACTGCTGACAAGGCTAGACTACGAGCTTGCTTCGATCCGATGAGTGGCAAGTGGCTTCAGGCCCTCCCCTCGCCGCAACTAGGTACGATGCTGGACAATAACACACTCCGCATCGTGTCTGGTCTGCGGCTGGGGGAGTCGGTCTGTGCCAACAACAGGGGAACACGCTTTATCGTGCCGATACAGCGCCGGCCGCCACCCATGACACTATGCAATAAACGACGACGTCTGTCGTGCACTGCATAGTGCACAGGTGCCGGCTGTGAAAGAGCCACTAGGCCTCAGCGCCAATAGTGGGTTACGACCGGACGGCAAAACTCTAATCCCTTGGGAAAGAGGTCGCCTAATCGTATGGGACGTTACCGTGTCGTGTACATTGGCCAGGAGCTACGTCGCTCGAACAAGCCAGAAAGCTGGTGCTTCTGCTTGTCCTGCGGAAGACCGCAAGTTAGCGAAATACAGAGAACTCAATCCGCAGCCTCGTTTCGTCCAGCCAATTGCCATAGAAACTTACGGACCCATGGGTAAAGAAACGTCAACATTTTTCAAGGAGCTTGGAAAAAGACTAAGTCACAAGAGATCCTCGTTCTGGAGAGTTCCTACTGCAGCGAGTATCGATCGAGCTTCAGCGGGGAAACGCGGCGTCAGTCGAAGGGTCCCTTCCCTCCGCCGAAGGGTTCCCTGAGATCCCGTAGGAATAGAGATGTTCCTAATACTATTTGATTAAATAAAACTGTTTTACTACAAAAAACGTCAAAAACTACAGGGCATTGTATGTAAAGCGCAAGAACTTTAAGTTAAGGCGGCTTTAAGTTCTATCGTATTGGCTCATGTTTTTTTCATTGAATCACCATACAGCAGCTTGACGAGCTGGTTGAGGGTTCTGTGCGGTATAATAGAAGCACATAAACACGTATGACAAAAAATAACTTGGACGGAGAGAACAGGGTTCCAGGAAGAGGTTTCCCAGCTGAAATTTATCATCATACGCTTTGTTCTTTTGCAAGGGGCCAGCCATGCAGCCTGGCCTGCAAGATACGAAGGGTTTTAAAAATGTTGTTTATTTTCGTGACCAACCCCCATGTGCTGAATGCCGTATTCAAATCATAAGTGGTGAACAAACGGGCCGCGCTGTACTGAGTGGTAAATGTTGCGAATCAACATAAACGACGTTAAAACCATCAATTAAAACTTTTGGGCTGCATTAACACGAGTAAATACCCTCGGTGTTAGCCAATTTGAGCCAGGGCAATATACGCGATGTAAACAGTTTGATGGTTTCCGTAGCACTATTAAATGAAGATTCGGGCTAACAGAGTGTGAAGCTTAAGGGGGGAGGTGTGTTTAGTGGATATGGGTCTCGACGGAACAAGATCCAGTCGTTGGGGCCGAGTCCTACACAGCACGGGTAGGCTGCCATGCTATGCCTGTCGCGCCAGTGCGTAATTGCATTTACCCTCCTCCAAAAAAACCGTTGATGGGGTGCTCGGGGTTTATACAATGCGTTATTTCATAGAACGGTTAACATCGATAGAGTCGGATTTTTCAACGAATCATTTGTGTGTACTTGACCTTACTAAACTTTACAGTCAGCGAGCTTGACAACCTTCTGAACGACAGGGGTTCAGCTTTGGCTGATCAGAACGATTGGCTATTTAGTATCATGGATGCGCTTTGCAGGTTGTCAATAGGCATCAAGATCCGATGACAATACCGTCGAAAGGGGCACGATGTAAAAGCATTTTGGCTCGACCAATCGATGCCACATACGTACAGTTGATCCAGATGACTGATGATTCTAAATATTCTCAATATTGGCGACACTTTACGTTCAACACTAGGCTTGCTTGCTTGCGGCGATGAGAGTCAAACGACAGCAGAAGAAGAGGCTACAACCAACAGTAACTGCGTCTTACGCTCTCAACCCAACTGTTTATCGACTCCGGAACTCCGTCCATTAAAGGGCAAACCTGAACGTAGCCCCAGTAGTTAAGATACTGGCGACTTATTTTGAACGCTCGAGTGCGTATAAACCAATTAGTTAGTTAGTCAGTTAGTAAGTGAGGCTTGCTAGGCTTTCTCGAAAACAAGTGCTGTTATGTAAAGTTGAGAAGTTGTATCAGTTTTCTAATGCATGAAAGGACAAACGATGCCCAGAACGATCTATACATCACTAAAAGCAGCAGCAGCAACAATAGTAATAGCGTCAACAACAGTTCCTTTACATGGCTGTTTGGCGTGACGAAGTCTTTGTATTTGTAGCTACCTTTTATTCGTGCTACTATTTCTTTGTGCACCATGCGTCGCCATCCGGCTCAAACTGCTTTTCCAGGCCTAGTAGACATAGGCTGTGTTGGGCGCGGCCATCTCAGCCGATCGGCCCTTTCATCCAGTGTAAATAGAATGTCGTTGGTCGACATGTGGGATGCGTTGCTTCTCCGTCGAAAAGCATCGTGTCTCTCTTCGCTAGGGATCGCAATGTTAGCAGATAATATGGATACACGGATTTGCTTAGTCTCTCCCCGCTTCAGTGATTTCTTTCTTTCCCGCTCTTTGCCTGCCTGTCTGCCTGCCTTCCTCTCTTTTTGTTCCTCTGTCTCTCAGATTCTATCCATTGTGGGTACGATAGGTATTTATGTCGTTCACCGCCTCACAGTAACATTATCTTCCCGATTTTATTCTTTCTCCTGCGCAAACTCCCCTGCTTTCGCTTCGTGTCTCTTCTACTCGTATCTGCTCTCCTTTGTTGGCTTTTTGCCTTGTTGTGCTGTTCTCATTATGTTTATTTTTCTTCCCACATTTATTTCCTTCCTCTCTATCTCTCCCTTGTGCTTCTCTTCGTTATCTACCTTTCTCTCGCTAAATGCTTCAAGCCAAGTCGACTTGACACCGCGGCACTGCCTGGATGTAGGGCGGTGGGCGCCCCTGCATGCGCCACGCCGAGCCCCGGCTTTGAAGCGTCCTCGACACGGTGATGGCGGACGATTTTAAACTCGTATTAAAGTAGATCCACCTCGGCGATGGAGGATTGCGACAATTTTCTCGTTTTTTTTGTTGTTGTTGTCGAAGCGCCGAACTTCAATCGCAAGGGCCGCAAACTTTAATAGAAAAACCCGTTCAATAAATATCTATTTGAAACTGCCACCGCGGCACACACGTGATTGACTGTGCAGAAGAGGGTGGCACGCATCACGGGACACGGTCACCGCTCCTGTTGCTGGTGCTGCGGCATTGCTTAGTATGACAATACTACAGGCTGAGCTCGACGGACATTGCTGCGATCACCACCTAACTGGCGTTGGCTGCAGCGATGTTTCTACCCAGGTAATACTTAAAGTTCTAGATAGAGACAGTGTTCTATAGACATAGAACACGGTCTCTACCTAGAAATTTAATTCTAGGTAGAGACAGTGTTCATTCAGCGCAGTCAAGAATCGATGCATTCAAAGCTCAAACCCACAAAACGGTGCGTCTAAGTTCCTCCAGTTGAAATCGGGCAGATTTTTGTTGTTATACTAAACTCATTCAGTTTTCCGTCTTGCTAGAGTCATCTAGCAGTGTGTCGCTATGTTTAGCGCCTTTGTTCTATTCTGCGCAGGTCCGCCCGACGCTGAAACATATCCGTAATGTGTGTGCGGACTACAACCACGATTGTCTTGAAAAAGTGAACGGTTAAATGTAAAAACGATAAAACAAAAACAAAAAAAACGGGAAAAAAACACATCAACAATGTCCCACCCACCACGCCGCGTTTACTGGCCGAGCGCTCAGGCCGCCGTACCCACTCGAAAGTCGACACTGCTTGATCCGCCCGCTGTTGTTATGGCATCTCCAGCCGAAGAGTTTACGGCGGTGTGAATCTGCTGCCGTTGTTGATCCGAGGCCGTCACTACTGTTGTTGTCGTCGTCGTCAGCATCTGCGTTGTCTTCCTGGTCTCCTGCTCTTTTTCGTGCGGTGTCCGCAGGTTTAGCTGCGCTAGAGGCGCCATGGACAAAATGCGTCGTCGTTGTTCCCGTCGACCCCCCCCCCCCTATCTTGTTGCCATCGGAGCGGCTGGGCTGCTTCATGCCCAGAGCCTTCGATCTTGCGCCCGTGAGGGATTTCGACGATCGCATGATCTCGCCCTATTCCTCGCTGCTTCTCGTTCTGCCTATCCTTCTGCCTGGCGGGCGGTGTTCGCATCGTTGTCGACGCGCTCTTTCGTTGTTCTATTTGCTGAGCGGCTGCCCTGCTGCGGCTGCTGCATCGCCGCAGCCACGGGCGGCGCCGCCGCCTGCGTGGTCTCGTTGCCCCGCTCCCTGATACCGTTTCTGCTACCTTTCGCTGTTCAACGGCAAGCGAAAGAATTTCGACGAACCGAGTGGCGCGCCACCACCCAGCCAACCAGCGAGCCACCCGGCCCGGCCGGGCCGGCCGAAAAGAGAATCACAGCGTATTGCCGGATGATGGCAAGCTTAGCTTGACCGGGACCCAACGAGCTGGATAAGAAGAAACCGCAACACCAGCCGCAGCAGCAGCACCATTGGCCATAACACCTTTCGAGGGTTGCTCGAGCAACGAGGCGATTCGGACTGAGTCGTCGGTTAGGAGGCTGAGCCAGTCAAGTATGCTAAAGTGAGCAGTGGCAGAAAGTCTAGGAAAACGGGACGACGACAACAGCAACAACAATAACAGCAGAAGCAAAAACAACAGCAACAACAACAACAGTAACAACAACAACAACAACAACAGCGACAACAACAGCAGCAACAACAACAATAACAACAGCGGCAGCAGCAGCTGCAACAACAACAACCACAACAACAACGACGACAATCTTACCACTACTATCAGCAGCGGTAATAGAAAAGCAACGCGGCATCTCAAGTAAAATGGCCTTCACTCGTCTAAGGGGGTGCGTGTGTATGATACGCGTCTGTGGAGACGCTAACCTCAAAGCGACAGTCATCGCACTTGTTTTCGGCTTTCTGATGCCGCCGCCGCCTCCCTCGAGTAGGGTTGTTGGGGTGCGAATGAGGAATTTTCCGTACTCATTTCAGTCTCTTCCTTCATACCATAGTTCTTTTCATCGTCTTACTCTTCTCCCTTTTCTTCTTCGTTTTTGTCTCTTACTTGGCTCTTCCATGGCGCCTCCGCTATATTTACTGTCCGTAGCTGCCCATTGCGGTCCATTCGCTTACTCCGACTGGTCGGATCACTATCGCCATTTCGTCGGAGGATAGATAGACGAAAATATTATTGTCAAATGTTTAGCCTATTTTTACGAAACGAAGCGCAAAGCTCATCCAGTTGATAATACTCCCTTTAGCTCTACTCGCCTCCATTCCGGTATGATGTCGCCGTTTTGTGCGGTTTACAATTTTTGTGCCCTATATATATATATATATATATTTATATATCGTTCTCCACCTAAATCGGCCTCTCGCTGACTTTTCCACTTCACGAGTCACGCAAGCTACCCGAACGAATCCAACGCATTTTCGCGGGAAAACAGTCGGCTAGATATTTACGGACGCTTAACTCGGATGTCCATTTCCTCACTCAAATGCGGCAAAATAGCCATTGCCATTTTTATCGTTTCCAAGGTTTCTAACGGAGATCAGACAAAAGAAAAAGGCAAACGTGCCTTACACTGCCCTTCTAGACTACCATAGCAAAATATATAAACAAAAACATGTGACCTATCGTATGTTACTATCTATACATTACCAACTATTCTTTTATCTACACGTACAAGACTAAAATTTACTCTGCATACGAATAATCAGGTAAACATGGCAATAAGTCCGTAGTAACTTTAAACCTACTACTGTTACTATTGTGTGAGCAAAAAGTTGCAGCAGGAATGAAATTACTATTGTTTTTCTCTATGTGAGAGTCAATTTAAGCAGACTAGTGTACCTACCAATGACGGGATAATAAGTGTGACTTTAAATTCCCCTTGAAGTAGTTTGACGATCTCAAACGACGCAAACTGACCAGAAGAGTGTTCTACTGCCTGGCAGCTCGAACGCCAAATGCCTGGCTGCCCTTGCGCATGTGGATCTTCAGTGTGACTGTGTTAAATGCCCTGCTTTCTCTTGTCTCTCCAAGGCAATCAAGTTCAAGTATCTTCGGCCCAATCTTATGAATGTACTTTAAAAAGCCACGACCAGGGTTAAGTAGCGCGTGATATTCTCTATATCAAGTATATTGTGAAGCTCGCACTTAGCAAGACAGAGGCGATGTGCTTAATAGGCCAAAAGAAGACAGGGAGGTGTAAGACTCGTGATGGCGAGCCACCGGATAGAAATTAGAAAGGAGGTAAAGTACATCGGTGCGGTCATCATCGATACAAGACTTTCGGGATCGGCGCATGTAAAATATGGGTCTTCCTGAACATAGCGCGCATTCTGCCGAGGGTCGGTGAAGTGTCAGAAGCCAAAAGAAGATTATTAGCATAGGCAGTGCTCGAATCAACGGCGTTGTACGCAAATCTGGTCTGAGCGAACATGACGACGCGGACGGCAAAAAATAGCGGTGCACTACAGGTAAGCCCTGTAAGGTCAGCCCAACGGACGCTAGCGATCAGGGTAAGCCACGCATACCAGATGGTTTCTACCGAAGCCCTTCTGGTCTTAGCCAAGATGCTACCATGGGAGCTGCTCGTGGGTGAGAGAAGCAAGCGCTTTCTCGACGGGAAGTTGGGTCTGATTATGGCCAGGAGTGCCACCATTGAGACCTGGCGGAAGAATGGGCGGAGGCGAGGCCCAGGGTGACCAAGAGAAGCTGGACGAAGAGTCTAATACCAGACCTCGGAGTGTGGTACGATATGGCAAGTTATCCTTCTGTACGACGCAAGTGCTGACCAGGTACGGTCAGCTTCAAAACAACATGATAAGGATTAAAAAACAAACGGTGACATCTGCGTGAAGTGCGGCTCTGCTGAGCCGGACGACGTAGAACACACCGTTTTGCGCTGCGAGGCTCTCAGGGCAGTACGAGACGCCGGTTCCACCGCTTTCAAGAAGGCTCTCTACGATCAGGGAGGTCGTCGACCACATGATGATGTCAGTGGTGAGACAAACTGGTTTCGATGCTATTTTGACACTCAAGGCGACCCTGGAAAAGCCAGGAGCTAGAGGTTCAAGCGATACAATGGTCCAGATGAGGTGCCCGAGGGGGAGGGTGGAACTGCCGGGTCCTCGGGGTCTCGACGCACCCAAACTTGATATTGCTCTTCTCTATTTGGCCTAACCACATGATGGTGCAGAAGGAGGGGGAGATCAGTGGAAACGTTGACGGCGCACGGCGCGGATACGCCTCTCTCGTGGTTTCGAAGTAATACCAAAGCAACACAAAGCGTGGGGGATGGGGAGGAATACGGTTTCAGTGGATTTCTGGCTCCCACACTAGTCACCCTAGCTGCTCGTTACGTACGTAAATTTGCATTAAAAAAATAACAGCTTTATCGTGAAAACGTTGATAGTGACCAAATAGATTTGCAAATGCAGAGAAGTCAGCTTTTATAGCGCAATGTCATTATAACTGCTTGCCGTATATAGATTATATAAGTGTAAGCATGCCAGGACGCAACTCTCGGATTGTTAATTATACGACTTCTGCGTTTGAAAAGTATTTGGCTATTCGAATATTTCTAGAAAAAAACGTAGTGTTTGAAAACTTTTGAACAGAACGGGGCTCTAGCGATTGAGCCGAGACCAGATTTAGGACTTCTATGGGCGGACAGCGGTATAAAGCCCACGCGTAGCATAGCATGTAAATTTAAAGTAAAGTTACTTTCGTAGCAGAGATTATAAGAGAAATGCTAAGTTGTATGCGCAAAATAGAGTAAACGGGTTTTAGCGGTCTGTTTGGATTCCCGAACTGTCACACTTTGTTACTGTAAGACGTGTTAGAATATCCGTGCCACTAATTAAAAAACCGAAGTTTTAAACATGTGTATTTAGGGGGTTAATGTTGCACTGGTCGGCGACCGATGATCGTAGCGGCACATCTGGTTAAATCAGACTAGCCTTTTAAATGCTCGTCCAAGTATCGCACGACGTAATGCTCTGATGATGGTTGGTATGGTCACGATTAAACAAAGATGTGTGGTCGATGTTTCCGGTCTTAGACGGGCGATGCCCAACTCAGTTACAGTGCTCCTCATACCGTACGTGGCAGAGAGCATTATTGTCGCCGTCGTCTAACAAAAAACACATTTAACGCTCTAACACAAACAGCTCCGAGATTTTTTAGAAATCAGTCTAGCTCAACTTTCTGAGGATCGCGCACCTTTAATGCTGTAGATTTTTCAGCCGAAGAAAAATTTTCAGTTTAGACGAATAAATAAAACAGCAATCGCTTTAGGTAAAGAGTATTAAAACATGATGTAGCCAAAACTATATAATTCTAAAAAAAGTGGTGCCTAATAATGTTTAATTGGGAGATGTAAGACTTAAATGTGCAAACAGTGTGAATACGACAAGGCGGAAACCGCAATTTTGCCTGTTGGGACCAGTTTGCTTTATATAACTACGCTTAACCAAAATGCGGTGACAAATACCTAACATTTATATATACATATATATATATATATATATATAGAGAGAGAGAGAGAGAATAGAGAGAGAGGGAGAGAGAGAAAACATTGTGATGATTTAATAATCATTTACAATACGTTTGCACACTCGGCAGTCCTCGCCTTGATAGTTGCACTGACATATACATTTGTTTACCTAAAGCACTGCACTGCAAGACAAGGTAGATGCAGAAACAATGGTCGCACTGAATACGGTTAGACGCCAGGCTACCCTGAATCTCATTAGAAAAAAACTTGGCTTTGTCTGAATAATAATCATAATCGTAACAGTGGTGCGGGCAATGATAAAATAACAGCGATATAGGAAAAAAACTATATATTAACAGGATAACGTTTACTCCCTAGTATAAGTCAGTTTTCTAAAAAAAAGGCATGAAGATCGACGGTTTTACAGAAAGGTCGCGGTCACAGACAACGCTCTTGTGAAGTCACTCGTTCAAGTCGTGTCGCGTCGAGAGCAACGCTTAGAGCCAAGCGTGCTGTCGCTAAAACAGACATCGTGCTAACGTCATCAAATGTTTTTTCTTTCTTTTTCTCCGTCTCTTTTTCTTGTTTTCCCCATTCCCTTGCGTGTTGTTGTTGCTGCTGCTGGTGTTGTTGCTATCGCCGATGTTGTTGCTGTCTGTGCATGTTGAAATTGATACAAAAAGACTGCGCATTCATGCGCATATTTGAAAATGCACAGTGTTTTTTGCCATTCGTCTCTATTTGCCCCGGCCGTTTGCCACGACTGGGTTGAAAATCATTCATTGGCTCGTAGTGACTTGCAATTCAGCTGTTAATCGGCGTAATGAGAGGCAATCGCGAAGCAACCGTTGACGCCAGCGTCATCAACGGTTCACTACCTAACAAGCGTGAAGCTCCGTGGCGGCATCACGCGGACGGCAGGATCGATGCACCTCAATATTGGCCAATCGACGCTTCAATTCAACGTAGCAAATCTTTTCCCTTTCATCGTTTGTCGTCGTTTTGTCCCCTCCTTATTCGTAGCACACACACACACACGTACTTGCACATAGCTGCGACTGGCTCCTTAGGTCGGATCATTGGCTAGACAAAGCGCGTTTAAAAGTAGACTACAGGCCGACTGAAGCACCACATGTCACTTGGTGCGCTGCCAGCGTGCTGGCCCCTTAGTTGTAGTCGATCTACGTCGCATGGTAACAGGTTACGCCGCAGCCACAGCCAACCGCCGACCAGTTAGGCGTTCGAACGATAAAAGCACAAAGATGAGGTCTCCGGTAATGACGGCGCTCCCTGTGTTTGTTGCCTGTGTCACGCTGGTCCTGCTGTCCTGGTCGTGCGGGACGCACGCGTTCGTGCTCAAAAAAGCGACCAAAGCACTCGGAGGAATGGCTCTGGCCAAGGCTCTTGAACCAAAGGTACGTTGCGCCAAAGGCAGGCAGCCACTGAGCTTTTCCTTAATTCGTGCTCTATTTACAGGTGTCGACAATGTTGCGCTTCTGCAACATTGCGCTAACTTCACAACGCCCGAGCCGATCCGACTATAGAGACCTCTTCTTGTACGTACTAACTTTTAAAAAAAAAATTTGTTAAGAATTCTCGTAAGGCAATTGTCCGTGTACGGTTTTTTCATGTCATGGCTAATTTTAATCCACTCCGGCATTTACCTTGTCTAAATTGGAAATGGCTTTAGCGGCACGAATCAGGTTTGCACATCAGCAGAGGCGTTGGCACTCGTACTAACACGCTTGTCGTCTTGACCCGCTGCTGCTGCTGCTGCTGAAATTTCAGACCCCCCAGATGATTGGTGTCATGATGCCAATGCCAGTTATGATGGAGCCTCCCCCCATGGAAGCCATGATGAGCAGCGGCCGTGCCATGATGCCGATGATGAGCCCAATGAGCGTGGGCGGCATGAAGCCAGCTATGAAGGAGCCTCTCCTGATGGACATGAAAACGCCAACAACCTCAATGAGCGGCGACAGCATGGCGAAGATGATGGCTCTCATGATGATGATGAACGCCGGCGATCCAATGAAAGCCACGACAAATGGCGCAGGTGGCAGAAGTGGTGGTATGATGATGATGAATGGGGGTTCAAGATGTGCGATGATGAACGGTGCAGGTGGGATGACGAATGGTGCAGCAAGCATGATGGAGATGGTAAACGGTGTAGGAGGAATGGGTATGATGGATGGAGGAGCAGGTATGATGAGTGGAGGGGCAGGTATGATGAGTGGAGGGGCAGGTATGATGAGTGGAGGAGCAGGTATGATGAATGGAGGAGCAGGTATGATGAATGGAGGAGCAGGTATGATGAATGGAGGAGCAGGTATGATGAATGGAGGAGCAGGTATGATGAGTGGAGAAGCAGGTATGATGAATGGAGAGTCAGGCATGATGAATGGAGGAGCAGGTATGATGAATGCAGGAGCAGGTATGATGAATGGAGGAACAGGTATGATGAATGGAGGAACAGGTATGATGAATGAGGCAGGCATGATGAATGGAGGAGCAGGCATGATGAATGGAGGAGCAGGTATGATGAATGGAGGACCTGATATGATGAATGGAGGAACCGATATGATGAATGGAGGAGCAGGTATGATGAATGGAGGTGCAGGCATGATAAATGGAGGTGCAGGTACGATGAATGGAGGAACCGATATGATGAATGGAGGAGCAGGTATGATGAATGGAGGTACAGGCATGATGAATGGAGATGCAGGCATGATGAATGGAGATGCAGGCATGATGAATGGAGGAGCAGGTATGATGAATGGAGGAAGCGATACGATGAACGGTTTGGACGACGACAACGTCGACGATAACATGACGACCCCCGTCGCTGAACCAACCGCAAATCGACAGGTGCTGGCAGCGATGCGACGCGCGCGAAAAAGCGGATCTTCGCCACGACGCGCCCTGTCCCGGTCCCGCAATGCTAACGGAACACACTGAGCGTTCTACCAACGTAGAACGACACAAGGCAGAAGTTGTCGACATGCTGGTTTCTCAAGTTTGCGCGCGTCGTTATACAGACGCGTCGCTGCGTTCCTCTCTAAAGTTGGTCTCCAAATAATCGCCCGCTTGTATTGTCTGTATAATGACCGCTCTATGTCGGGTGTTTTTTCGCCGTATGTGCAGTAATGTGTTTGAAAAAATTAGTTTTCACACCAGTCTACGCTTGGAGTGTCAGCAGAACGATACGCCTGACAGCAAGGTTGTATAAGCGAATGTGTACTGTATATAATGCAAGTGACTTAATAAATTAATTGTTCTCTTTTTACCATATACGAGGTGTGTTCAAAAAGTATCGCGACTTTTGTGTTTTTTCAAAAATTATTCATTTATTCATGAATATCTATTTTGTCCCCTTCAAAATAATCCCCATGAGATATTATACACTTGTGCCAACGGTTTTTCCAATCTTCGAAGCACTTCAAAAAACCATTTTTTTTTATCTTGTTCAGCTCCTCCTTCGATGCCGTCTTTATCTCGTCAAGCGTAGCGTAACGTCGTCCTTTCATGGGCCTCTTCAGTTTAGGGAACAAGAAAAAGTCACAGGGGGCCAGATCTGGGGAATACGGTGGCTGCGGCATCATTAGTGTGTTGTTTTTGGCCAAAAACTCGCGCACAAGCAACGATGTGTGAGCAGGGGCGTTATCGTGGTGCAAAAGCCAATTTTTGTTCTTCCACAAATCCGGGCGTTTCTGGCGGATTGCTTCGCGCAAGTTGCGCATAACTTGCAGGTAATATTCCTTATTGACCGTTCTACCCTGTGGCAAGAACTCATGATGCACCACGCCCCTGCAATCGAAGAAAACTGTCAGCAAAACTTTCACATTCGACCGAACTTGGCGCGCTTTTTTCGGTCTTGGTTCGTGCGGCAGCTTCCATTGAGATGATTGAGCTTTGGTTTCCACGTCATAACCATAAACCCACGATTCGTCACCAGTTATGACCCTCTGAAGCAAATTTGGGTCGTCGCGGACAGAGTCCAACATCTCATTAGCAATGTTCATGCGATGCTGTTTTTGGTCGCAATTGAGCAATTTTGGTACGAATTTCGCGGCGACCCGTCTCATGCCCAAATCATTGATAAAAATCGAATGGCACGAGCCAATCGATATGTTTAGGTCCTCAGCAACTTCTCTAACGGTGATTCGACGATTGGCCAATACCATTTTCTCCACTTCATTAATTTTTTCGTCTGTTGTTGATGTGCTCGGGCGTCCGGCACGCTCTTCGTCGTTCACATCTTCTCGGCCTTCTGAGAACATTTTGTACCACCGATAAACGTTGCTTCGGTCCAAGGTAGCTTCTCCGTATGCCACAGTCAACATTCGGAATACATCCGCGCACTTAATTTCGTTTTTCACACAAAATTTGATACAGGTTCTTTGATCCATTTTTTTGAATAGGTAACAATCGAAGACAATCCAAAACACGTGCAAGCAAAGCAGCTGTCAACAATTAAGTGAACATTCAAAATGGCCGAGCTTGTCGGCATAAGTGAGAGACATGAGTACCAACATAACGCCACAAAAAATCGAAATTCGAATATACGTAACCCGCGAAAATTCAAAAGTCGCGATACTTTTTGAACACACATCGTACTTGGCCGTATTTGTGACTATGATGCGATATGAATATATGTGTATATATATATATATATATATATAGTTACGTAAAAGTAGTAAAGGGCTGATTTCGTCCGATACGTACATATGCGACGCATATTACCGTGTTTCGCTCACAAATAGCTCCCACATAGCTATAAGCCAAGTATGCCAGGGGTGAGAATCGAGTGAATAGCATGTTTTCAGGTTAGGCATTATTTGTCTATAAAATCTACAGCACGTTTTCATAGGATCTTAGTGTCGTCCGTAGCATTTACTATATGAGAACCTTCTTAAATTTATCTATACAAGACGTACACCGTTATGTGCAAGAAAGGAATAAAAAAATTGCCTACGTTAGCCTTTGTAGGGGAAGACTCAAGGATTTTAACATTTCACTTTGCTCTCCTAGACTGTCTTCGTCACAATTTAAGCCGCTCGTTAAAGCGGCTCAGGACAGTTATTTTACTCAACTAAAGTTGTTTAGTAAACGATGTATTGCATCAATATCAAATTTGAGGAACACAGTCAAGAAAATCATAGCAATCACCGGGTCTGTTTGTCACTCTAGCTCTCCATTTTAGCTAGAGTGGTTGTAGTAAAAAAATGCAATTTTAGTACAAATGTATACCTCTATACAAGGACGCTAGTCAATGAGTGTCCTTTCGATATACATATGCAATAATTATTTCAGCCCTTTTAAACTCTAGATAGTTTGTGTTGGGTAAAGTACACCACTAGCGAAAATGCCATCACTGCGACGAGTAGACTAACGCTGCACTTTAAGCCAGTTGGATGACCACCAGGGTCATAAGATCAGTTAAGCTTGTCTGGCAGGTTCCACGCACGGCGTGCTGCAATTGAGATTGGCAAACACATAACTCTTTATTCTTATGGTGCAGGTTGTTCAAGGTTTTCTGATACTTTGATCTTATTGATACTTGCAGTACACTCTAAGTGCTGCCCAGGTAGCAGAGCAAATTTCTCACCCTGCACCATGCGCCGCTATTCGTGTTGTACCCCCGTTGCTTGCAAAAGTGACTCACCCGGGCATTATCCCACCGAATTCGCGAAATCGGGAAGCAAGTTACATGGTGTTCTTGTGACAGCGGATATTTCCTGTTGCATTACTATGGTCTAAATGACGAACTAAGTTAAACTGCATGGGATGCACACTCCGCGTATTAGGGTACCCCGCATCCCGACCCATCGGGAATATCAAGTTCTTGAATAACAAGGTGGGTAACGGTGTCACATTGGACGTAGATTAATAAACAAAATGGGGACACGTCCCACATTAGATGATACCTCTCTGGGATTTGCTGCTTCTCCTGTCGAAATAAAATGCTTCTCCTTTGCCATATTCTTATTTATATTACCTGCAGAATGTTCAGCTGAATGCGACAATTACTGAATAGGCCAGATAATTCTGCAGACTCATAACTGATAAGCTGCTTTTTTGTACAATCGGTCGTTCAGAGTACAGTATTCTCCGTTTTGGAATATGTCTTTCTAAAATATGGTTCGCTCGATCTGGACTATTAGCTTAACAGAGAAACACGGCCGGTGTTATTCCGGGGTCTCATTATTAAGGATCCAATAGTGCGTATCCGTCGGTATAAATAATAATGTAATAACATTTTACTTATACGTTTGTATTGCTTATCTGTCTGAAATCAATATATTTGCAAACATATGGGCCTCATTAGGGATGTTCGATGAAGATTCCTGAAAACGCTATGTAGAAAAAGTGATTTCGAACCAGATGGTACTAACCTCCCGTCACTGTTAATTTTATCTAAGATCAACGACATACGTGTACTATCACAAGTTGTGAGCTTAAATCTTATTCACTGCTTATTTGATGTTCATATAAATAACCGTAGCCATACAATGACTGTACCTAAATGCACTGTAGGAATTGAAATTATCAACGGATAGCGTATAGCTGGAGAAACACGCAGCAAGGCGGCTTAGCGGACTTCCCGGCATTCTAGCCTCCCTCACAATGTATGCTGTAGATAAAGGTGCTTTCTATTACATTCTCCATTAAGGCTAGTTCCAAACTCTGCATTTCTAGATATTACATGTTGTTTATTCCTATTGAAAATATAGTGAGCTTATAATTTACAAAGATGCACATTGTCCTGGTATGGCTACCTGTTTTTCTGGCTCTACGAAGTGTTTTCCACCAAGGGATCAGTTTCTTTGACTTTAAGTCCAGAAGTAACGTTTTCAGCTAGCGCCTGTCTATGCCGATCTTAAATATTCTTGCGCTATTGCTGGCACTGTGGTGTGGGCCTTAATTGCTGACACCGTATTTGTAATACGTTGCAAGGCAAGATATCTACACATTACGAAACCTACAAAGTAAAGGTCAATGCTAAAATGTGCAATCTTTTTGCACAACAGACTCCGCAGTAGAAAGGTGCTCCATGCAAAGATGTTATTTCTTATTTGGCGTTTGCCAGTTCCTGGAGGATCCCTGCGCATATTGCTGCTAGATATCAAGGCATGGATAGAGAGGCCTGGGGGAGACCTCACCTATCACCTTACCCAAATCCTCACAGGACACGGAAACTTCAACTCGTATTTGTCCCGAATTGGAAAGGCTTCGTCGCCAATAAGCGTATTCTGCCAAGAGGCACATGAGGACACTCCAAGTCACACACTGCTACAGTGCTCGGCCTGGGAGGCTGCGCGATTAACGGCAAGCAGACTTGTCCGAGTGAAATGGGCCAGGGAGGGAGACTCACACCACGAGATCAGTAGTCCACCTCGGTCCAGCTTAATAAAGTTTATAGAATACATTGTCTCCAGTGAGCAGGCCTGGAAACTGGGAGCGGCAAAAGAAGCGACGGCAAAAGAAGTCCTCCAGGAGAAACATGAAAAGTGCAAAGAAAGAGAGGCACAACTGCGGCTTTAACCCGAAAGCATCCATAGAGAAGTGCAGCTCGAAGAAAACGGGCTTGCAGGTGTTAGACAAGTGCTGGATTTTCTGGGCGACCCCAGCCAATTGATCTGAAAGGGCGCTCGCCACTTCTCCTGATAGTCCATAGTACTGTTTTTATGAATTCTGGGCTATCAGAGAGTGGAGCTTAAGGGGGAAGGTGCGTTTAGTGGGTATGGGTCTCAACGGAGTAACATCTAACGGTTGGGGTCGAGTCCCACATTGCTAGAAATAGAGTCTCGTAGCAATAGTGCGTAACTGCATTTAATACCTCTTCCAAAAAAAAAGAGACAATAGCAATATTTATGTGGGCGTTTCGGGTTTTACCGCTTAGAAAACTATGAGAAAACGTTTTGCCTATATATATATATATATATATATATATCAAATTAGTATTTGTGTTAACACGTTATAGTTATATATAGTGAAATCCCAAATGCCCCGACCCTAGCCGGTGTTACACCGACAAAAACAAGTCATGCGTTCACAGAAAGTCAAAGCACATAGCCCCGCGTAGATGACAACAAACGCATTGATGCAATTTGTTTCAAATAGATGATCGACCACACCTCTAGGCAGAAAGCTAGACGCTGTCTGTTGGTACGGAACGAGTGTGCCCCTTTCTGCCACCATTCAATGACAAATTCTTGCATCACCATACATATATACGTCAAGCGTCACGTTACTGTCTGCAGTTCAGCACAGTTCGGTGCGTGAGCTTCATCGCCGTGACTTCAGATTACTGGCTGGCACTTTGGCCGCAGCAGCAGCAGCCCGACTTTTAGCTTCACGATGTCATCGGTCGTTCGCCGTAGCAAAAGTGGCAGTTTTTTCGCCAGGCATTTTTCGCTTGCTTTGCTAGGAGTCGTGCTCCTCTTCAGTGTGCTCGTTCTAACAACTCCGTCCAACGGCCTTAAACTGAAGAAGACAACGAAAGCCGTGGCGGGAGCCGCCCTTCTCAAAATGCTGGTGATGAAGCAGATGAGCAAGAAGTCAAAGTCCACGACCCCATCGACAAACGACGTAATGATGCCCGTTATGATGCCCGTACCCGTTATGGTACCGTCGATGGCGTCAACGGCACCTGCTCTTCGTGCTCCTCAACGGCTGCCGCAACCAACTCGGCTGAAGGCTGTCGTAGTTCAGGACAGGCGGCACCACATTGACGAATTCGACACGGTTCCTCACGTCGGCTTTCACCAGCTGCAACGGCTCCAGAGAACGCCTTGCAGAGGGCCAGTCGCCGTTGACTAACTTCCCGCCACCCTTGGACCAATGATGCGTTGGTAAAAGTGGACTATCTTGTGTATGCTTGTTTGTATGTATTGTGATATATATATATATATATATATATATATATATATATGTGTATGCTTAATGTATCCTCAGCTAATGTTCATTATTGTTAACGTAGACCAGCACAGCTGGCGCCACCTGGTTGTGGTTCGCTTCTAGTTAATCTAGCCGATACATTGAAGCTGTGCGGCCGCATACTGTCGTTTTGGCAATAATGTTCTCAACTTGAGTAATACATGCCTGACAAATTTCGCGGGTTGGAATGAACGTGTGTTTAAGTGCTGTATCACTGCCTGTCTGTACATACGTCTGTAGAGCAGATGCTTGAAGCGGAGGCTCAAAATAGTAACGCCTTCCACTGTTATGTGAATAAACAACAAGTCATGTTTCGTACGACGCAATGGTTCTCATTAAAATTGATAAACGACCATCAATCTCAGCGGGTTTGTTACGTGCAAAGCGCATTGTCTTACTATCGTACATGCGCCGCTCTCAAATGATCCATGCACTTCGCTCGAGAGCTTTCTCTATTGATGGTTGCTGGTTTGACGTTGTGTCGTTGAATTGTTGTAAACACCCCAACAACTATCCTGAAAGCCGACCAAGATGGCTTAGTGGCAAAGCCTTTGCCTTGCATTCGGGAGGACTGGGTTCGAGACCCAGGCCGGCCACTCTTAAATTGGTTTGCATGGTTTCCAATGTAGACAAGGTAAAATGCCGGAGTGGATTAAAATTAGCCACGACATGAAAAAACCGTACACGGGCAATAGCCTTACGAAAAATCTTTAAAAAAAACTATACCCTAAAAAAACGATCGGCTATCAGCTCTCTTGATTCACCGCTGTCGTCATTAGCTGGTTGACTTTGTCAATGGCTGCCTCTTTTTAGTTAAGCGCAGTTTGCTTTTGTTTAAAAAACGGAATCTAGAAGTTGTACTTCGCTGGTAACACTTCGATCAAACGTCCTCGTGAGTATAGGATGCAAAACGTTTTATGATATGGACAAGAGATGTGAGCGCACATTGTCATACAGTCTCGTAAAATAAAGCTGCGCAACAAAACGCTCGAGTAAGCGGAGATATTTTTCACGTTTGTTGTAATGTTATATACACTTACATCATGTGCTCTAGCTTTGAATACAAGAGCGAAACGCCTTAATTGTTCGCTAGCATGTGTTTATCCTAATGATAAGATATCTATAGGCCGTTGGATATCCTAAGCTAAACCATTAGTGTAAGAGCGTAAGATCTCACCTAGCGTAGAAGCTAGGTACATAAACCTATAAACGTATATACGTCGAACTTCACATTACTGTCCGCAATTCAGCACAGTAAGGTGCGTAAGCCTCATCGCCGTGACTTGGTGGCACTTTGGCAGCAGCAGCCCGATTGGTTATAAAATTTAGTAAGGTTTATGCTTATTCTAACAATAGTACAGATGTTACTATTCGTAACGTATTGACGCACATGGCGTTCTTTTAGGCCTCTGACCACCTTGCAGCTCATCGGGAAGGGCTACCTGAAAGCTCTATTTAAAACGGTATTTAGTTACGAAACGATACAGAGGAGAATCGTCTAAACGTCTTTTGCACGCCCTAATTGCTGACCTGACAGGGTGACTTGAATGAAGAATTCAGGGGTGCCTTCATCAGTGTATACGCGAGTGACATTCTGATTGCCTATCGACATTTTAATACCGTATATTAAATCATGCCATGCGCAACGCAAAGCTCAACGATAGTTTGTTATTTTAAGGATTTTTTTTCACATTATGCTTAACTTTACAAGTAGAAAATCAGCGAATTTTGTTTTTTAATAATTTCAGTTATAAATTTATTAGGAAACTATATCACCTTGAGTCCACCATATAAACATGTGTAATATACAAGCAATCGCGATTTTTGCAATTCGTCATTTCAGAAGTAAAATATGCCATGAAAAGGTGTGATGTTTTGCAGCGGTTTTTGCACCAGAAAGATTTATCTCATGTTGGCGTTACATGTCGGGACATGGGAAATCTTTGGAAATTTGCCGCATAGTGAAAAGTGGGTTAAGAAGTGCATCTACTGGCAGATAGCGGATATTTATCTGGATTATATCCGGCCGTCCGCGTCCGTAGGGGAGGCAGCTCTGCACAACAACGCCAAGTACAAAAAGCTGCGGGCCATCTTGCACAGGGAAATCCTCAGAAGCAAGGAGCGTTCATAGAAAGCCTTCCTCGAAGAGCTGGAGGACGATCTGTGGGGCCGTCCGTACAAGACGGTACAAGGATGGCCAGCCCTAAGGAGAAGGCAAACTTAGTTTTAGTGCTGTTCTCAGAGCACCCTCCTCTTAACAGCTTCCCTACCTAGAGGTCCCAAGTGCCGAATGAGAACGACCTGTGGCAGTCACACTGCACAAGTATGCGAAGCATTGGCATGCCTCAAGGGTAATTCATAAAGAAATATCCGGAAGCGGTGGCCGCTGTGGTGACGGAGATTTTACGTCTGGGTTCGTTCCCGACCGAGTGGAAGGCTGCAAATTTCGTCTGATCCCGAAGGCCCTGCCACCCACTGCCCAATCTGCTTGCTTGGATTCCTGGCCAAAGGTTTCGAGTTTATCGTGGAGGAACGCCGAAGGAAAACATTCTCCTGTCCGACTTCCAATATGGATTTCAAAAAAGGCGCTCGATAATTAGTGCCATCCAGCGGGTTCAATCGAAAGTCGAGCTCCTCCGCAAGATTCCGCCGAGAAAACGCGATCTCATCCTGGCCGTTCCATTCGACATCAAGAATGCTTTTAACAGCCTCCTCTGGAGAGTTACACTCGAGAATCTCTGCAGGACAAAAACCCCGTTTTACCTTCTTAGAATCACATCCGACTGCTTACATGACCGGACCATCTAGTCCTAGGGAATGGCCTTTATTGTGCCCCGCCGCTGACGTCGCGTACTGAATGCGGAAAGCAGGGCTTGCCTTAGCACCCACCAATGCCGAGGCAATTTCATTAATGGGCCGGAAGAATTACCCCGCTCCTCACCTGCGCCTCAGTAACAAAGCGATCAGTATAGAAAAGTACCTGAGAGTTTTTCGTGGCCGGTGTCTCCAAGGCACCTATCACTTGCGCTAGGCAATAACTCCGCACGTCTCATGCCCAACAGCTTTGTGCCCCGGCACTTCAAGCAACGCATCACTATACCCAACGGTCAAGTCAGAGTCGCCCCATCTGGACTGAGACCTGATATTCTAACACCTAACATTTGACAACCGGAGTCGCCTGCGCCGGGCTCAACGTGTTGCAGCCCGCAGGGTAATTACGGCGTACCGAATGGTAAGCACAGCGGGAGTACTTCTTTCCAGCGTCACGTGTGTCCACTGCGGCGGTGGACTCGATGGTATCCCAGGGCACATGACTCTGGGGTGTGCAACATCAGCCGTTACGTTTTTAACAAGATCGACACCGAACACGCTGGGGGGATCTG
This sequence comes from Dermanyssus gallinae, assembly GCA_003439945.1. Taxonomy (NCBI): domain Eukaryota; kingdom Metazoa; phylum Arthropoda; class Arachnida; order Mesostigmata; family Dermanyssidae; genus Dermanyssus; species Dermanyssus gallinae. The sequence continues at coordinate 16,051 of QVRM01004889.1, read as the reverse complement.
CCCAGCATCTGCAAGCTAGTACAGCAGGCTCCGCCCCAGTGGCACAAAACGACAAAGATTTCTAACAACAAGCTTAACCACACCTTCTCCGGCTGTTTAAAATATTTTAATATGCAGTTCACGGTCGGTGGGGGATGGGAAGACGACTAATTTTTAGTGGGCTGGAATCTCACACTACCGGCTCACACTTGCAGACGAGCGTCCTCCAGTGGTGTCCGTATGTACAAACCGCATTTTCAAATATATATTCAGTCTTAGAAACTTCCAAAAAATTGAAAGGTTACTACGTATGCTTATATCAAAGAGCACGCGCTGCGGCCACCTTTCTGTTGTTTTCGCATGCTCCGACTGCCTGGCGTGCCTGGCAACTCCAACGCAATATAAGTACTTTATGGGGTTCTTGCTGCACCCATCAGTCTCTGTTAAAACCTTTGTACGGTCTAACTTGCGATGTAGTCTTGCCGATCATTCTTAAGAATATAGACTTAAAGGTTATTATCAAACGGCTGCATTGCACAAACAGATAAGGACCTAAAAATGTATAACGCACTTCTTTATCACTAATGTAGACCCATGTCTTAGTAAAGAGTAATTATATGTTTAATTATTACTTATATTTGTTACTTATAATTATAGTTCTATATATATTATAGGCAAACCTATTGTGATATTTTGTAGCTCATAGAAAAATGTAGAATACAAACATTATGTGTTTGTGCTATGATAGTAGAAGCAATTGTCCCTAACATATTATTTAGCTAGACTTGAATATAACGAGTCAAAATGCAAATCATGATGTCGTATACATACAGGATAACAGCGATATCATGGATAATGGTACACATTTATTTACACATACACAAAAAACCTATTTGCCATAGGTATTGACTGTAAGCACTACTCATTTTTGCTTGTGTGTTTTAGTATTTTCAGTACGAACGCACAATTACTTAGGGGACTTTCTATGATATATATATATATATATATATATATATATATATATCAAAGAGGGACTAGATACCCAAAATGGGCAGATACGAGTGGCACCAAATTAGGCAACGCGCTGTTTTGTTAAATTGAAATTAGAACAAGGCGACGTGAACGGAGCCACCGTAGCACTGTGGCTCTCGTCGAGTCATGATGACGATGTAGCGACGCCGCAGTCTAAGGGAAACAATTATGTGCTACCCGTTCGACCCGGTGTGGATCGTAGCTCAGTATGTCATCGGCAATGTTAGCCGCGAAATGTTACGGTATTTTGTTCGTACGCTTTATCGTGCCAGAACTACGGTCGAACGACTGTAAAGGCGGTCGTTGGGTGAGCTAGAAAATCATTTTCTTTCTCACTCCTTCTTTCTGTTTCCCTCTTTTTGCCCTTACGAAGGGTGGGAATTAAGCCCAAGTCCGCGTGGAGTAAACTGGAGCAATCTTCACAATACTCCACCGGCGACAGCATTGTTATAAAATGGTGGGTAGTGACAACAAGGTGTAACAACAACTCCTATTACTATTTCCACTCGATTAGGACCCTTTTCAGTCTGACAGCCAAATAACGGCTATGTAGTTGTGATGGTGGTGGTGGGGATGGTGATGATATTGCTGCTGCTACATCTGGATTTTATTCGTTTGGTTAGCGATTTGGCTACCAACGCACACCGCCGAATCGGCCGACCGTTGCGTGGGGCAGAAAAACGGTTGGCGGGGGTGCGTGATGAGCGAGTGGCACGGGCGGGTATGCTACAGGGGCGGCCACCACAGGTGGGTGCACCAGCGGAGCTACTGGCCGGCCTACGACGACGGGTGCTGGAGGCGGGTGTGCCACAACAAACCGCGGGGGCGGATGCGCCACAACGACCCGGGGAGGCGGCGGCGGATGAGCGACGACAACGGTGGGCGGCGGGGGTGGCGGATGCGACACGTAGATGGGCGTCCGGTTGTCGAGGATGAGCGGCATGATCACCGGCTGAATGCTCAGCTTCTGAAATGCGGAATGCCAGACAGACCCGGCGGCAGAGCCCCGTTGAAAAATGAAAACCGTTAGGATATCGGGGTATAGGTTTGGCGCGGGCATTGAACCGTTGTGACTACTTCCGTAGAGTTCAAGGGTGAAGGCGATTAAAGCAAGTAAACAGAGATTATGAACTGAACAGACGGGGATGGAGATGATTGATGGCGGAAATTGATTTGCGACTTAATCAGAGGTTTGTAATAAGAGAGTCGGTAATTTTATGAGATGTTTTCGCAAGTGCAAATTGAGCTGGCAAAAGAGAATGTTTTGTCAAAGTTCGGCTCCAAAGTGTTGAGAACCATGATAGAAATGTAATGTGTGCTATAAGTAAAATGGAGCTTGGAAATCTCTTAGAAAATGGCGTAACAATCCCAGATGGTGGAAATAACGCTCGATTAGCGGATCTCTCATCTCGAACCCCTGTATGTGAGTTTATAAATATTTGCAAAGCGGACAAGCAGGAATCACAGCCTTGTCTGTTTTATATACTTATACTGCTTAACATGCTGTTTTTATATACATGCATACGGATGTCCTCATGTTACTATGAGCTATACACATTGCAACAAGTACGATTTGCACTCGCACCAATATTCTAACCAATTAATGATCCGAGTAGAAATAGAGAAGAAAGCAAATATCTTTCTAAGTAACTTAGTGCATGGACGAACAACAAATGAGCTTATATGGCAAGGAGTTATTATATATATATATATATATATATATATATATATATATATATATATATATATATATATATATCCATAGCCGCAATGAGGAGATATATCAGCCGAAACTATTCCTCTAACTTCCTTTCACTTCTTGTAGCGTCTGGCTGCCATGCACAAGCCTGTGTGTGTGTGCACACGCGGAGCTGAAGCAAATTATGAAGCGCTGCAATGCCATAATCCAGTAATCCGTGTAATCCACAGCCAAACCTTAGCTTTTTTCTCTTCTTTTTTCTCCTTGAGCTTTTTGATCAGCATGCCGTCGACGGCAACCGCGGCCGCTGCGGCCAGGGCGACGAGAGCGACAATCTTCATGGCGAGTACGGTCGACTCGGTTCACAACTCAGTGCTACCGAGATACACACGCGTCACGACGACGACGACAATGAGGACAACGAGAGAACACGGCGAAGAAGAAGGGCAGCAGCAGCAGCAACCAAGCAAGCACAATCAAGCGACAACCGAAGCACAACGACAGACACTGTTGTTGTTGCTGTTGTTGCTGTTCGAGAGGGGAACCGCCGTCGAGAGGGCAAACCACGAGGCTACGATGCGTGCATGCACAGCTGCTTGGCTTCTATCCAGTGGTTAACGATCACTAAACGACGACGATGACGACTGCTGCTAGGAATGCTCCAGAAATCCTCCTTCGCCGTATATATATGGCTAGGCGGTATAGATAGGTGGCGGCGTTACGAAGGAAAGGTTGCTGTGCGACAACCACACTGTCATCGCCATACTAAGTCATTTCCTCAGCCATCATCATCGTCGTCATCGTCGTCGTCGTCGTTTAAGCGAGAGAAGGCCATCTGCAAGAGGTCTGTCTATATGTCTGTCTGTCTGTTGGTCGGCCTGCATAGACACTGTCACAGACCTCAGGCACTGTTGCCTTCTACATCCAGCAGCAGCAGCAGCAGTAGCAGCGATCCAGAGCAGCGCACTGCCAACCAGCGCACGACACGGTGGGTCGAGGAAAACCACCCCAAACAAGCCGTTGGGGTGGTTTTCCTCGTGTCATTGGGGGGAAACCTGGTTACCCAACGGCGTGCCATGGGGTCATCATTCCGGCGACGGCATCGTCGTTAAGCCCTCCTACTATCGCCACACACATACCCAAACACCCACACACACACCCGGCCAGCCCATAGCAGAGCAAGCGCGCCTAATTAACATGTGTGGCTACCAACACCGCGCAAGAAGACCAATAACCAACCAACCGCCGCGATGATGACGATGACGACGACGACGACGATGATGCCGGCAGTTAGAGCCGAAGCTCGACTTATTGCCACAAGCGGCTGTGCGAGCTCTGGATAGCTTACTGCTGTCTTAGCCAGTTGTGCGTTTCTATGCGTCTGGTTTCGTCTCTTTTTCATGTAGCGCATTCCCTACACGGACGGTTCCAGTTGGTGAGTTTCTCCGGTTGCGTTGCCACCGTTCGCAGCCCCGTATGAAGGCCACCGATCGAAATGGCAAAACGCGGGCATCCATTCCTGGGAAGCTTTCAAATAGCGTTGGCGAACGTGAGCGCCTTCGCAAAGGGTAGATGCACGTCTGCATGTATATATATATATATATATATGTATAAGTATATATGTATATATATATACATATATATATATATATATATATATATATATATTCTAAAATGGCATGGCAGCGTCTGGCTGAATATATGGCTCATCGTGTAATCTTACAGGGACCGGTCCGATTTGTTTGATATCTGCAACGGAAAATATAACTAGTATAGGCCGGACTACATAACTGCTGGGGCGACTACCAGACTTCCGATAGTTTAGTTACGATTATTTAGCTAATTAGGCAAACGAGCGGGCGGGCGGGCGGCCACGCGAACTGTGGTATGTCGAATCGATTTTCAAAAACCAGCGCCCCGGTCGGAATGTGCCGACACAGGCGATCGAGGTGGTGGCCATTTAATGGCAACATTTCATCCATATTTCATTCGAAGTCAACAGCCTGAGTGTATTTTGCTTAGCTCAAGGAAGCTATGTGTTTGTCAGAATATACAGAATGTTATATTTGGATTTCCATATTGGTGATTGAGTAGTTAAATACATAGGTTTTATTATTTTCATAAAGGGTTTACATTACACAGGCTCGCAGCCCCTTAAAGCTAGCCTGAGAGGCTAGCCTATTTTACAGGTCTTCTTGTCATTTTGTATATTTCCGTTAGATTATTAACCTTATTTGGATGATACTAGAGTAAGGTGTCTAAATAGTACTGCTTGGCGTTTGGTTTGAATATTGTCGAAGAAAAAGTTGCGCGTATATCTGGATCGCGGAGCCTATTCTAATATGTGGAACCGAGGTTTGATATTGAGAAACGAGATTGGTTATATGAAGCTTTGTGACAAGATAAGAAAGTATGCGTGTGTACAATCCCTTTGTGTTCATGGTTGATGTCGAATGGGAGAGATTGATCAGACTGTGATGAATTCTCATTAACAATTGTTTGGCCACAGCAATGGCAGACATCTCTATTTGCAGAGGGTAGGGCAGAATCGACATTTCTACGTATTCGGCAACGCAAAGACTCCTATGGTGGGTGCATCAATATCATTCGCAAGGCTCTTTTGTGCAGGCGGTGTGCCGGACATAAACGACGCATATAAGTTATTCAAAAAATCTCAACTGCGTTGGTCAGCTAACGACGTACATATGTGTAGTACAAGGCAAGCAGACAGTCACGGGGCAGAACATTACGGCTCGTGACTAGGACAGCGATGCTTATTATACTTCCATACGATATAATCTATGTGAGCTTTAAACGTTAACCTGGATTCAAAAAAATGTCTTAGAAATTGTTTCATGTATTATGCCAAGAGTGCGGTGTTTGCATTGAATTGCATCACGGTTAATGCGTTATGTTATTGACTATGCCGAGAGTGCAGTTTCCGCATTGATATGCATCATGGTTAAAACTTGGGACACCGACACTCAAAATATCTGCCCGATTTGCACCATTTGTTGTCTTTCTGACATAAAAGAACGTAGCCATACTCGTCGGCATCATCGACTCCGAACACTCAAATTCATATGTTTCAGTATGTGCTATATTTAACACATATTGTTCTGATAGGTAATGAACGCCGTTCCATGCATTCCGAAATGAAGCACGAGGTGGCCCTTGATACCACAGAGTTCCCGCATTGCGTCACATATTAGACTTTGTGGCAAGCATTTAAGCATAGTAATGCCAGTTAGAAAAGCAGAACGCACACGTTACCGTTTGTCAAAATAAAAGATGCGCTGCAAATTGACAAAAAAAATGACGTACTTGTCTCCAGATAGGCAAGTCTATTTTGGCTTAATTGCTACCCTATCGTGTGGCGTTTGGCCCTTTGATACCCTATACCTAAAGCTGTCCAAGTTAAGGCGTCCTTCGCTTCGATATTATTATTATTATTATTATTAACAATGCCTGATTAATTCTAGCTTGTAGTCCTGGTGGCCAAGCTGAATGTGGCGTCATTGCAAGTATATTCCTTTACTAACTTTTTAATTAATACATGCATGCATGCCCCCTTAGCTCCTACTTCGTTGTTCATTTTAGAGATGATCCTCGGTCATAAACCTGTTTCCGGTAAAGTATCGGTATTTACATTGGGATTCTCCAGCCTAAACGTTATATCAGCCCATTTTGCCTTCGATAAATTCGCATCCATAGGGCACATTTTGAGCTGTGTGTATCTTTCTTATTAGAGATTCGAATGTACCGGTATCTGCACATTGCGCCTACAGGCGCCGCCGTCTCTCCAGACGCCCGGAGGTTTTACCTCTGTTAACACCCCCCCCCCAACAGCTCTGCTCATGCAGTTGGTGCTCAAGTGCATTAATTCCGCGTCTACAGACAACTTGCCATTTACTTAGATTCGTGTTAAGTCGAATAGCTCGATACCAGTATAACGTTTGCTACCAGAAGAGGCTGCCCCTGCTCTTCGAGTAAACCTGGTGTCTCCGAGTTTATGTATACTACAATTGCACCGTTCTTAAGTCTTATTCTAAAACTAAGAGGTTATGTGTACGTCCCGCTGATCGGTATGTCATAGATTCGTGCCACGATCAGATCGGCCAACAATCTATGCAACTATTAAAAACTCCCTCCACTCTCCAACTTTTCCAACTGCAACCAGAAATTCTTTAGGAAGCCTACTTCAAGATTTTCACTGTTTTGCACTGGTATCAGGTGCGTTGTTTATATAGGTAGTTAAATAGTATTTATTACTAAGCACATTCTTAGATCGGAATGTTTTAATACACTTTGAGACAAACAAAATACGTATTTCATATCGCATATTATATACTAGACAAACATCAAATTTGGCAGACAATGTTGCAATTTTTCCATTGACACTAAGGAATTTCTTCTCAGCTCTAATAGCCTTACATAGCAAGTTATTTTATCGCACAAAACGACCTTGGACTTCTCGAATCCGTGTTCTGTAACAAAGGGCGTTACGGAGCACAAGGGACTTATAGAGGCTACCGTACACGTCCGGATCTATTACAACAAAAAAGCAAACACATAGGACTTACTAGCGATAAATCCTTCAATTCCGGCGATGTGATGGCCCAAGTCAATACCTTTAGTTACGAAGATGCCTAAATCGCACGCAGAAGTCGGAGATGACGCAATGATATAATTGATCATATAATCATAATCAAGTGCACCTTGCTCTAGAACAGCACAGTATTTCTTGTAACAATATTTACGTTTTGATCATTCCTCGCCGATATATATATATATATATATATATATATATATATATATATATATAATAATTTTTATTTTAGCTCTTGATTAGCTCTACATTAAATATTCTACCTTATTGTCTGCAGACTTCTTTATATGTATTCAGAGTACTATAAACTGGAAGAGCTTAGCAATTGGTGACTTGAGCCTGATTCTTGTTATTTTTATTGGTAGCTTGCAGCTTACTAGCAGGTACACAAATCGGTCGAGCCTGACTGCGTTGCGCAATTGAAAAATTAAAATCCAGAAATTCTGTAATTGCTGCGGTCTTTCGAGACACGCTACGTTCAAACTGAGCAGCGCATCAATATAATGCATAAGTTTACGGCATTTGTATGTAGAGTTCAGCTCTAGAGAATGTGCTGTGGGCGGACCATGGCAGTCCGCGTCGCCAAAAAGCCTTCTAAAGTTGGGACAGCATGTACGCTATATAAAACCAGAATAACAAAAGTACCCCTTTGGGGGGGGGGGATTGAGAAAATATGACATGACTTATTAAATAGAAAGTGATAGAGAACCTAGAAACATTTACTAAGAAAGCCCGGAGTACTGTACTTGTGGAAACTCTCCCATTCATTGAAAGTATTGTGTCGCGTTCTGATCTCAAGGCAAACAGAAAACCGGAAAAATCGGTGCTACGTCAGTCTAGAATTTCTCGTTTTTCGATGCAAAAGAGTGGCAGACGACCTTTGAAAGCCTACGAAAGCGTAAAGTTTTTCTCCTATTGAAGAAAGTGGGTTTGGAAAAAGATTCCATGAAGAAGAATCCAGAAGGTGTTGGCAGGTCACCGCTGGCGTTGGCACGTAGATGTTGTCATGGTGGCATACGACGCACCTACGATTGTGCAGCTTAGGCGTTTTTCAACGATAACTGTTAAGTTGCTGGTAGAACGCTTCATTGTTAATTGCCTGCCTTGTTCTGTACAAGCTCGTAGTGACCCACATTTCCCCAGTCCCACCAGATACACAGCGCTCACATATGTACGCATGCAAGCGCAAAGCGCAATCTTAGTGTGAAGGCCTGCTTTTGCACAGTTTTCTCCGGAAAAAGTCCATTTAAGAAGAAGCAGCATGCATGTCCTCAGGCAATTATTCGATCTATACACAACAGCTATACATAGGCACGTTTTACAAAGCTTCGGCTAGTTAATAAAAACTTTGCTAAGTCATGCAATGTGTTACAAATGTGCATAATCTTTCCGAATGTCAGATACGTGATAAAATGTTATTTTTTGTTTTTGTTACCGTGAAACACCGACCTATTTACTACGAAAGCGATGAGGGTATCGCATTGCGATATGATCTCACATAGTTTTAGGCTAGTAGACGGCACGCATGTTCAGTGTTCCCTGGTGCTAAAAAAGCATGAGTACATGCAAGTAAGCCAGTGTATGTAATTATTCCTTTTACTCACAAAACGAATGGTGCTGTCGAATCTGAATACGTTTTGTAGATATCTGTTCGCTAAATAGCAAATTATAGCAATAGTAGACTATTCTTGGTGACAATACACGCTCTTATTCAGCAAGACTCGCTGAATCAAAGGAAGCTCACCGATGAGACTTTCGGACAAGCCAATAATAATAATACCATTGTGGTCTCACGGCAAGTGCTTGGCCTGGGATGCTACAGTGTCCTGCACAGTAGCTCCATCGTATCCTCAGCCATAGCTCTGTTAGCACAGTATGGGTAGCAGAGCACGCCGGAGAATGACAGCAACAACGGGGGACCAGCGCGAAGGCGAATATCTGAGACAGCTTCTGTCTCTCGCGGTGTGTAGAGGCAATGCCGCTTCTATAATCGGCGCCATGGGATGAGCAGCTAAACACGTGCTTGAATCGACGCGACACGTTCGAACCTCACAACTGTAATAATAATAATAATAAAATAATAATAATAATAATAATAATAATAATAATAATAATAATAATAATAATAATAATAATAATAATAATAATAATAACGGCGGAGTAATATGCATGCTTTCCGCTGATGACACGAGGATATATTGCAACGTTGATCACATCGATAGGTGCCAGGTGCTGATACTTTTATGGTTAAGGCCTCCCTATAGGTTGAGGATGACAACATGAAAATCTTGGTGCCAAAATTAATTTTACTACGGCTGGATCGAGGGGGAGACGCGGACGCCTTAGAAGGATGACCCTCGTTTTATTTTGTAGTATGGTTGTTACAATTTGAGATGCTGCACTTAAGCAGGGGAGAGTTTTCCTTATTTTCGTGTAGATGTCCTGTAAGTTAAAAGCCGGTGCCTTCATTAAAAGCTGTAGATGTGCCCGCTGCTCCACCCATGCTGGGCACCTCAAGACGGTGTGTTCTGGGGTGTCTCCTGGCACTCCGTACAAGGTAACTGACTCGGCCGCGGACATGATTATTTACCTGGACCATAAGTGTTAAGTGCAAGTCCTGCGAAGTTGTTGGCTATTTTAATTGACTTCTCCGTCAATCGCCGTACGTGTTCAGTACTACGGAGACCCTTATCTAGGGTTACCCCGAGAGACCTTAGCTTGTTGACGAGTTCGACTTCCCGGTCTTCCGAAAACGGAGATAACGGGCGGGGCAGTTCTTCCGGCTCACAGGAGCATCGCCTCGCTTGCTTAGCAGGGGGAGCGGGCTTAAAATGATCTTTTTAGAATTCAAATTTTGGCGCTTCCACCACTATTGGAAACGGCAACTTTTCGACTGCTAGCAAAATATTATGGTGATTGGCCGTTGCAATTTCGTTTGATCGCTTTCCCGTGCAACGTATCGGCGTGATTTCAAAAAATTGAGAAAAAAGAGTTTCGAGTGGTTATCAAGCATTTTTATTTCAAAGCATAAAATGCGACCCAAGTGAAAACTGAGTTAGACGAGGTGTACGGTGACTCTGCGCCATGTTTTGCCACTGTTTCCAACTGGATTAATGAGTTAAAATAAGGTCGCAGGAGCACCGAGGATGAACTACGTTCAGGACGCCCAAAAACGGCAATTGATGAGGAAAACGTGAAAAAAGTGCGGAAAATCTTGCCGCAGATAAGCGAGTGAGATAGCGGAGGCCTTGGGGATCAGTTTGGGTAGTGTGCATTTCATCCTGCCCGGAGATGAAAAAAAAACTCAGAGCAAAATGGGTGCCGCATTTGCTCAACCAAGGCCGAAAAGGAGCGCGTGTTTCCGCTTCACAGCGAAATTTGGCCAAGATGTCGAAAAATCCGTCGGACGGAGATTTTGGCGCAGATTCGTGACCGTCGATGAAAGCTAGGTCCATCACTACACTTCCGAGACCCAAGAAGCATCTCGCCAATGGTGTGCACCTGGTGAAGGACCTCCGAAGAGGGTGCGGACAACGCCATCGTCCGGAAAGATGATGGCTACGGTTTATTGGGACCAACGTGGAATAATTCTGGTCGACTACCTTGAGAGCGGTAAAACGATCACGGGAGAATATTATGCAAGACTGTTGGACTGCCTAAAGCAAGAACTCATCGTGAAACGGCCCGCTTTGCAGAAGAAGGTTGTCCTGTTTCACTAGGACAATGCTCCTGCACACAGTCGCGGCAAGCATCGGCAAAACTGGCCCAACTGAGGTTCGAACTTATTGAACAACCTTCCTATTCTCCAGACCTGGCCCCCTCTGATTATTTCCTCTTCGGACATTTGAAGAATAGTCTTGGTGGAAAGCGTTTTTCCAGCAATGAAGAGGTTAAGGCTGCTGTCAATGCCTATTTTCAGTCTAAAGACGCGGAATTCTACTCAAGAGGTATGTAAATGCTCTGAAATCTCGGTGGGAAAAAGTGTATTGAGCTTCTCGGGGAGTATATCGAATAAGAAAAAATTAGAAACAAGATTTGGAAAATTCTTGGTTTTCATTTTAAGAACTTGTTCAACTACCTGTATATATATATATATCAGGGTCATACATATCGTTATGTACTTATTTCGAGGTTTGGTAGAACTCGGCAAGAAAATATTTTTTCTTAATGGAAGGAGAACGCGGGAACGTCTTGTTTAGGAGAGAGAGTGAAATTTGTATTAGTAGTTATTCTGCATTTTCTTCTCCTACACAGTTGTGCAAAATTTACGTTTGCGGGAGAACCAGTTAACGCATGAAGGAACCGATTAAATCGGTATGTTCGGAGGACACTTCACTAGCTTCCGTAGCGAAAAGCGAATAGCCAGGTTGAGGAAAGTCATAAAAAGTCGATATGTTGTTATGGGTTACGTTAACGCTTTTTCGTAAAAAAATATTTTTTTTTATTACGAACAAAAATGTATGTCCAAAAGACCAGCCTAATGCAATAGCAAAGTTAATTCCTACTATTTTCGTACCAAAGTGATGGTGCTGCGTTACGTAGTTGTCAGGTAACTAAGCCTTTTCAATAGCCATATCGAAAGCGAAGGCATGCATACTTGCATATGGTGTATGAGAAAGTTAGGTACATATTTTGAGGTTTGGTAGAACTCGGCAAGAGAATAACTTTTCCTAGTGGAAGGAGTGGGCGGAAACGTCTTACCAAAATTTTACGGTTCTGAACGTAAAAACTTGCACGTAAACATAAAAACTATGCTACGTAACGCAGCACCATCACCTTGGTACGAAAATGGTGCGCATTAAATTTGCTATTGCGCAAGAGTGGTCTTTTGGACGTACAATTATGGTCGTAATGGAACAATTTACGGTTTTACATGAAAAAGCGTTAACGTAACATATCGACTTTTTATGACTTTTTCTTAATCTGGTTATTCGCTTTTCCCTACGCAAGCTCCTCCTCCGAACACGCCGGTATAATCGGTTCCTTTATGCGTTGACTGCTTCTCCCGCAAACGTAGATTTCGCACAACTATGTAGGAGAAAAAAGCAGAATAACTACTTTTATAAACTTCACTCTCTCTCCTAAACAAGACGTTTCCGCGTTTTCCTTCCATTGAATTTTTTTTTTTTGCCGAGTTCTACCACCGCGCAATAAGTACATAACGATATGAATGACCATGTATATATATATAATATATATATATATATATAAATATATATATATATATATATATATATATAACTATATATATATATATATATACGTGAGGCTTGGTAATGTTTTTGAACGTTTTTATGATGAGTGTAGAATACTTAATTAGATTACGACGCATTTCCACCAATTTCTATTCTTTTACTGGGACGCTCAGTACATGCATCCAAGCACATTTCAAATTGCGGTTTTATATATGGGACCGTCTTCTCCCGGACGGCAAATCGATTTAAATTCAGGCATTCCTCATTGAGCTTGAAATTTCCATAATTACGCATTTCAAACAATTGTAACGATTAAAGGATCTTGTTAGAAAAGGCTATTCGCCCATGTCTCTATATATATATATATAATATCCACCAATTTCATTTTTCATATCTAACGCCCAGTACATGTCACAAGCCACATTTATCTTGAGTTTTATGCCGTATGGGAGCGTACTAAAGAATCGAACGTAGTTATTATAATATTCATATAAGAAAAGGCTTCGATCCATATAGTTATATATGATACTTTAGCAATAGGTGATCATGCATGAGATAGAAATTATATTAGCTTCCAGAGATGGATCTGATTCTTATAGAGCATATATCTCATAGCATTTCATGCATATAGACATACCCTCTCAATCATATATATAAGCCATCGACATTTATCCCAGAATCTAACGTATATATATATATATAGTATATCTTCTCTCAACCGTTCAGCTTTTACCACCGTTAAGTTGCCAGCCAGACGTTGGGCAACTTCAAGTCAAGCAGCTGAAACAGTGGATATATAAAGGATGATGCAGGTTGCGCGAACGACCGCGAGTCTCGTCGCGACGACGACCGATAGCATGCTGCTGTTCCCGGTCCGTTTCCAACTTAGTTGCATTCGGTCCGGGAATTAAGCGAATTGCCAAGCGCTTCAGTCGAAGGAGGAGGGAAGGAGAAGCAACAGTAGGCCTTATGGCCAGGTTTTAATATCGTCTCAGACTTGGGTGGTCGTCGTTGTTGTTGTTGTTGTTGTCGTCGTCGTCGTTGTCGTCATCATCACCATCATGATCGTGGTTGATAGAGAGGACGCCAAAGGGGGACGCAGCGGGGGCCGCAGCGAGGACACGGAAGCGCAAGAGTAAGAAGATGCTACCAAAACGAATTCCTTCAACTTACTTTTAAGTGCATCTCGTATGATGATTTCAATTTGCATCTTCGAACGTTCATCATCGCGCCCGCCGCCGCCTCCCGCTCTCTTATTTCCCCTACCCTTTGCTTGCTGCCCCTCTGGCTAGACTTCTCTGTTCGTATCTTGCGCCTCTCTCGCTCTCTCTCTCTCTCTCTCGTTTAGATATATCTATCTCTCTCAGTTCTCTGTATCTCTATCTATGTATCTGTTTTTTTCGTTCTCTCCTCTCTCTATCGACTGCTGCCCTACTTTGGCATTCTCGTGCTATGCCTCTCCGTTCGTCACTCAATTCACAACACTACGTTACGACTTTGCTCTTTCACGTCTACCAATAACGCTGATGTTGTTATTCTTGCTGCTACTGCCGATGCTAATGTGCCTGTTGCTGTCGATACTGCCGATGTAGCTAGCTGATCGAGGAGGAGAGTTCGGCAATCGTGAGATCGCAGACGAGGCGAGATTCGACGAAAACGCCAACAGAACGTCAGATGCCGGTAGTAAAAAGAGACTCCTGAGCGCGCACAGAATTATTCGATGAAAGGCGAACAAGAGAGAAAGAGAGAGAGAACGGGGGTAGAAAGAGATAAAGACAAATAAGACAGAGTAGTGAAATGCCGCGATAGATGAAGAGGTAGTGAGAAATGCAAGAAGGGCAAGGGGAAAAGAAAGGAAGAATGCTGAGGGTCGGGTATGCTGAGGGTCGGGCAGAGATGCAAGACATGCAAACACCATCTGGTCTAGTCCGACACGAGCACCACGACAAGATACTAGCTAAGGACACGCCGGTCTCGGACTTACATCAACCAAAGCTAGCTGCATTTGCAACAGGAGCAGGAGGGGGGGGGGCTCCGCATCTGGTGTGCGGCCAGCGCGATCAAGATGACGACGAAGACGTCGGCAACCAAGTCGACCAAAGAGGAACAAATTCATAATCGCGTTAAGGGGCAAAAAGCCCACTCGATCACCTTATGCTCGTCGTCCTGCTCTCTCTCTCTCCCTCGCGCTCTCTCTCTGATCTTGGTTCTCTTCGTGTTTTGGCGTTTCTACTGGACACGTCCCGTCGTCGTCGTCATCATCATCAGCATGTTTAAAATATTATTATCATCATGATTACATCCGTCGTGTTCGTCAGCTTGTTTCTGCATTAGCGACACAAAGTGTTAGCCAGAGAGAGAACGAGAGCGGGAGAAGGAGGAAAGCGCGCGAGAGGGGGGAATAAGAGAAAAGGAAAGAGGAGAGGAATTGAGATCGAGAGAGAGAGGAGGGATATATATATATATATATATAGAGAGAGAGAGAGAGAGAGAGAGATAGGCTCTGTCGACTAACGACGGTAGCGGCGGTTCTAACGGTTGGTCTAACCGTCTGCCTGTCTGTCTGTCTCGCTACTGTTCCGCTATCAGACTGGATAGAGTGGCTCGAGGGGGGGGGGGCAGAACGGTCCGCGGCCAATGCTGGTCAACATCAACGCCACCGCCCGGAAGTCGGGGGTTACCGGATGTTGTAGGCAAGCGTTGTTGAGTGAGTGAGCGAGCGAGCGGGCAAACGATCGACCGACTAACCACCTAATAAACGTCAGACATACTAACAGCCGTCCCAGCCAGCCAGCAGCAGCAGTGGACACACAAATACACAGGCAGACAAACAGGGAGGTACATAGATAGACAGACAGACAAGCAAATAGACAGAGAGATACATAGACGGACAGATAGACAGAGAGACGAACAGATGAACGGACGGACGGGCGGACGGACGGACGGACAGACAAGCATGGGCGGCGACTCCAACGAGGAAGTTGTATACACTGTGGCGGCCCTTGCTGTCGCCCCTGCTGCCGCCGCCAGTCTCTGCACTTGGCAGTTCAAAGCTCCTCTCTCTCTCTCTCTCTCTCCCTCTTTCTCTCTCGCTCTCTTTCTCTATTGCTTCTACCCCCCCTTCCCGCCCTCCCTTATTTTTAACACGCACTCATGCGAGCTCTCTTTCTAGAGATGTATCCGTTTTTCTGTTCCGCTCTGCTCTGTAGCGTCGTGGAGCCTGCGGTTTGTAACTAGTCGTCGTTGTCAGCGTTGTTGTTGTTGTTGTTGTTGTTGATGATAAAGATGTTGATGATGCTGCTGCTGCTGTTGTTGTCGTTGTTGTTGATGGTGACAATGGCAATGTTTGACGTTGTTGTCGTCGTTGTTGATGATGCCGTTGTTGACGATGATGATGATGCTGTTGTTCTCGTTGTTGTTGATGATGACAATGGTTGTGTTTGTTGTTGTTGTTGATGTTGCTGCATAGTTGATGATGACAATGGTGGTGTTTGTTGTTGTTGATGTTGCTGCGTAGTTGATGATGTCGTTATCGTT
>QVRM01004888.1:0-24591 GCA_003439945.1 Dermanyssus gallinae | reverse complement strand
CAAATGGCCGGCCGACTGACCGGATGTGTTGTCATAAACGTAGTCGAGCATCTTCTCGAAGAGTCCCAATCCTCGACGAGGCCATCCTTGAGGAAGGTCGTTAGTTCGACCCTTGCGCGGGACATTCATGGCGCCGACATCAATGAGAAGTCGCTTCTCGAGTAGGCCCTCCTTGCCGTCGCGACCTTCGACGACCTGATCGACCCAGCCCATCGTCGACGGGATGTCGGCCTTCGGCGAATCCTCCCCGCATAGCCCGCCCGGAACGAGTGATGGCCGTACTCGAACACCAACGCCCCGACCTCATCTGTACACCCCCGGCAGGCAAACACACGTGATCAATTCACAGTCGATACCTTCACTCAATCTCATATTATGGTTGTAAAGCACGCAATATATATATATATATATTATATATAATATATATATATATTATATATATATAAGAAATATCATATTATATTCGCATGCAACGTCCCAATAACTTCAAGGCATCCATTTGTATATTATATATATATACTACGATGATTGGACAATTTCGTACAGTGAGCTGTTGCAGTAAACATCCCAATGACGTTTAGAGATATAGATTTATACCTACATATATCACTACAGAAAGTGTTGCGAACAATGGTATTCTTCCATGTACTATGCGAATTTTAAACACATATATACAAACTTAGTCATAAAAAAACGCTAAAAACGCTTTCATCACGAGCGTTGCTATGTATAATACCACATCATATCTCTTAACTATACGCGATTATCAAATGTATGGGCCTTCGTGCTTACAGATAATATGTAATAAACACATGGATGTCTGAAGTTATTGGGAACTGTGTATGCGAATAATAATGATATTTCTCTTTTTTAATAAGATTAAATATATTGATGCATCATACAACAACGATGACCATACTAGTGAATGATTATTAGCCAGATTATATCATAGCTGGTTGGGTAACTAATATGTTTGACTATTATTGTCGTAACTGGAATTACACATGTTCGGAAAATATCAATAGCAACCAGACGACTTTGACAACTGGCAAATCTCATTCAGATAATGTGGCCATGATGAGTAAATATGAAAAACCATCACATTATTCATCCATATCGTTCATAATAAAATGAAACACATAGCCATATTCATGAGTACTTGCAAATACACTCGAAAGCATGCAGCCTATGTTCTATGGAGGTTGCCCAAGGGCTAGAACAAAGATCATGTGCTCGTTGCGTCGAAAGGATACGAAAAATAAATTAATTAAAGTAATATTAAAAATAATAAGAGAACACGTGTATAGTAATTTATTTAATAAATAACTAACATTCTTAGAAGAACGAATAAATATATATTATATATATATATTATATATACGCGATTTTGGATCGTCTAAGCAATACAATTTATATAAACGGAAATGATGAGCTGCCTCTAACACACCACCTCCGCCGTAGACTCCGGAGCTCATGTCTAAGCGCTTGTGGGAGTCAGCCAGCAACAAGAGAAGCGAGAGCGCCGCAATAATAGCAAGCGTTTGTTTGAGCGTGCGTCACGTTAGGTCACGCACCTCAACGTGCGAACCACGCACGCCACGGTCGTAACGTCACGGACTCTGGCGGCGAAACGAATCTAGCTGATACCCGCTTAACAGCAACAACAAACACACTGACGCTTACTATGGTAAATATATGATATATGTACTATAGCTGATAGATACACGATACAATCGTGTATCGTGAATGAATCACTGGCTCACTGGAACGTCCGTGAGGTCGCCGGCACTCAATCACACTCGGTCGTTGTTCATGCACGATCTGTCGCCGCTTCTCTAACCGCACTACAGAACGAACGCGGCAGGAACGATGAAAACACGGCTACGCCGGCACAGCCAAACACCACCAACCAATCGTCAACAATCGTCGGCGGCGGTAACAACAACAAACACTACTACACTAGACAACAACACTCCAAACACCCAAAACAACGCCAATCCGAGCTGCTGCTGCTGCGAAAAAAGCCGGTAACAAACAGTAAGGTGCTGCCGGCTCACCCGGTAGACGATAACGCCGGCCGCCGCCGCAGACGACAACGACGGATCTCTGCTGGTAGATTCCAACCGCGCTTCCACCCCCATCAAATAAAAAAAATATTCCAACCGCGCATCCGGCCGCTCTTATCTATTTCTCTCTATTGCTTGTCGCTGTCATTCGTGAGCTGTTGTGCCTGGCGGCAGCAACGGCGTTTGAAGTCTTCCTTTCCCATCGCCGTGATTCCGTGCATTCCGAGTTCCGCCGCTTTCTTGCGCTCTCGGTAAGCTATGATGCTACAGGCTTGGAACAGGCACCGTGAGGCATATCTCAATTGATGAACTAATTTGTTCACGGTGAGTTAGCTAACAAGTGAGCAAGCTATGGTGCTGCTAAAACGGTTGCTGTACGAATAGAATGCTGCTACTCACTAGTATTGTTGTTATTATATTTATTCAAACTACAGAGAGACAACGCCAAGATTATGTTGAGTGGTCACAGACATTTAGGCAATAATACTAATAATATACAAGGAATATTGTAAATATAATGTAATTATACGAAAATGATTGTCATCAACATCGTCTTTACATGGCAACATGTTTGCTGAGTGTCATTATTGGCGCCTATGTGGCTGAGCTGTCTCTCTTTTCCTGCCGTTTCAGCCGCAGACGAAGAAGACGAGAGGACATGTGTGTCTGGTCATATGTAAACAAACAGCAAAAAAAAACAACCACCAAACCGAAACCTCTCTCATAAACACGGTCGTACAAGTAAATAGAAGAGCATTAAACAGTAGTGCAAGAACACGACAAGCCGGGCTGACAGAAACGTCGACACTGCGTTGGGCGCCCGATTTGCAAATTTGTGATCTCGGTGTGGCCGTGGGGACGCTGGTGTATTTTCGTAGCTCGTAGCAACATAGAACAAAACGTCCTATGTGTCTGTGTGGGCGTTCAAAATTGCTGTCTTGTTCTAGTCAAGTGCACTCCTAGATGCAGGCGTCGTATTCCGAGAATAGTGGAGATCTTCTCACTCACGCATGTAAGATACCTGCTTATAAAATCGTTTATTTATTATTCATTATTCATCATAATTGATCTTCCTCAGTTGCGAGTATATCAATGTATAAATTATAAAATGATACAATAAAACATTTTCATTAACAGCGAGCCTATCATATTATATATATATATATATATATATATATATATATATATATATATATATATATATATATATACATATATACATATATAGTGGAGGTACACTTGGCCTGCTTTATTTAATCACAATTGTTTATAAGCCATGCATTGTAACGTAGTACCAGTTCACACCGATGTATAAAAAAGTAGACATTAAGAGAATTCGAGCCGAAAGCAAATGACTATACACGTTCTACTACATCATATATATCCTCGACGTGAACACAATTTAGTAGTTATTCAAATAATCATTATATAATCGCTATACGTGTTCCCGCTGCAAAAGCTTAGCTCAACTCACCTCGTGGAACCTAGAGGTGTAAGGAGTGTGAATGTGAAGAACTGAATGTGTTGATTGATTATTGGAATAACCAATATATAATATCGCTACACGTTTTTCCGCTGCAGAAGCTTAGCTGAACTCACCTCATGGAACCTAGAGCTGTAAGGAGTGTGAATGTGAAGACCTGAATGTGTCGATTGATAACCACTCGCATATCTAGACGCATAACACCGTTGAATAACACCGGCATATCTTGGCTTATGCGCGCACAGAGCGTTGTGTGTTCGTTCAGCCGACGTGGAGTCCGTTAGTCCGTCAGGTAGTCGGTGACTGAGCGAGCGCCTCAGGTGAGAGCGAACAGGCGCCATGGCATCTCCGTATCATCCGTCCGGCGGCGCTCTTGGTCCGGCCATGGGCGGTGGAGGTCCTGGCGGGGGACCCATGGGCCCCGGGGGCGGAGGTATGGGCGGCTACCCGCCTGTGCCCCAGATGCACTCCGGCGCTATGTCACTCGAGGGTCACAACGGCATCAGCAGCGAACAGCAAGATCAGGATGGAAATCCTCAGGTGAACCCGGTCGTCATGTGTTTGTTGCTGTTGTGGTTGCCACCGTAGTAGCTTATTGCTAGCCAGAACATATTGGTGGTGGTTATTGTTGTTGTTGTTGTTAAATTTCATTCAAATTTCTAGCGTTCCTGTTTCGCTATTCGAATGTACGTGTGTTTAGTCCTTCACCCTTGTTGTGAAAATGACCGTGCATGACTGCATGGATTGTATTGAGCCAAATATGTGCACACGATATTGTGGTTGACGCCCCTTCGTATGACGAGACACATTTCGGACATAGTACAGACGTGAATGCACATACGTTTGAGTGCAGACTACCATTGCCGAGCTCATTACACCACTAACGTCTATGCTTACTTACAACATAATCTCTTATTCATTACCCGGCTGCGCCTTGCACCGAAAATGATTCAGTCTTTCTTCTCAGATATGATACGTGTAAAGTTGCCAGTATCGCTAGGTCTCTTTCGATACCGCCTGTAAGATGTGATCTAATCCGCGTTCGAATTCGAAACGATTTTTTTATTTCATTGCTATAACAACCCGACCACCGCATACTATTATCAGTCGACAATATTACTGCAAGTGATCCAGTTCAACTATAATTTTGTGAAGAAGTTTTGTCTTTCGCCGTTGAATGTCAAGCAGTTAATTTCCCCGCCTATATTATAGCGCGTATGTGCTCTATAAGGAGCCGTTATGGAGATGGGTTGACTAACACCGTGACCCACTCATATAATTATGATAATATGGCGTTCTCGAAAACTTGGCAGCATGGCATATTAACTCTTCGACGTTGACCCGAAACTGTTGAAACTTCGATTGATTTTTCAGATCACTCCGAGACCTGCTGCATGCGCCGTATGTTGAACCACTTTCTTATGCATTACTACCAGTGCTACTACTTCATTCATTGGTGTTTCTATTATTATTCTTCGCATGCACGAACGTCTGCTGACTTTTGTGAATAAACTTCTAATTGGCTAACATTAAGAACTGTAGATAGCAGGGAAGCACTTAATAAAAAAAAACAACTCTATGTCGTCACAGACGCATTTTTGCCCAGAGGGCAACGAAACTCGTTTGTGGATTTGCTTGCCTGATGCACTAACGTTGCAAGTAATTGTAATATAATAAATAGCTGCGT
This sequence comes from Dermanyssus gallinae, assembly GCA_003439945.1. Taxonomy (NCBI): domain Eukaryota; kingdom Metazoa; phylum Arthropoda; class Arachnida; order Mesostigmata; family Dermanyssidae; genus Dermanyssus; species Dermanyssus gallinae. The sequence continues at coordinate 19,355 of QVRM01004888.1, read as the reverse complement.
CTTCTTATATGCATGCCACACCAAATGCCGACATAGAGTAAGATGGCCTTGAAATATGGCAAATAAGTTCTGCCATGAAATAGTCATTTGGTCAAGGGTAGTAACGTATCACATGTGTATTAACGTAGTATTACATATTATTTTGTAACGTTTAGTACTGAAAAAGAGGCTTGATTTGTGTGCGGTTTCCTGTAGATTTAATATATTGACTTTCCCTCATTTCCACGCGGTAGACTTCAAGTATATATATATATATGTATATGTATATATATACAGATATATAGATATATATATATATATATACAGATATATATATATACATATACATATATATATATAGACATATATATATATATATATATATATATATATATATATACACTACTAACCTAAGCATTTTTTCATAGCAGGATCACCAGCCGCAGCAACAGACGTCAGACTTCAATATTCCTGTTATGTGTCGAATAGGCCAAGAAACGGTGCAGGAAACAGTGGCCAAGGCCGGGGAGCTCTTTCAAATTCTTCGAACGCTCAGTCCTCCGACCGGCACTATGAATCCCCAAGCCCAAAGTATTCAGGAGGTGAGTCTAAATGTCGTTACATTACATGAGTATGACTTGTCTCACACCAGTTTGTGTGAGACATCACATTATTCTTGTAGCATGCAATAAGGGCAATTGATTATATAGTATGTCTTGTCTTGGACCAGTTTACATTTAGTGTTCTAGTAGTATGCAATAAGGGTCGAGCCCGGTGGCATTCCGCCTGCGCCTCGCGACCGGAGGAGACACATAGGTGCGCGGGTTCGAGCGCCACGGTTGCACATTTGTATTTGAGGGGGTTCGTCTATGAAGCAGTGTGAAAAACAGTTCCGTAGATGTTAATCTTGGCTAAGGGTCAGTCCGAAAACTTACTTTTAGTGTGCAATAAGGGCAACTGCTTTACGGCCATCGTAGAAAAATCAGAAATAACATGGCTTGCCGCTTTTCAGGAACGAAAGGCGAAGCTGAATGATACCCTAAAGGCACTTCAAACGCTGTTTAAGCGACTGCGTCGGGTCTACGAGATCTGCGACGAGAATTGCGCCGGCGGTGAGTTCTCAACGCTGGAGCCGGACGTGGCCACGATCCAACTAGTGCCGCTTGAAGACGACCGCCGTAAAGACGAGGACGAGAAGAAACCGTCGGAGAGTATGCGTGTTTTCCTCGAAGAACGCCAACGCTTGCTAGTAAGTCAATGGCCCCGTTTTTCCAAATATCAGCTCTCCCGACAATCGGGGTATGTGTGTACCTGTAGTTGCTTCCAATTTCGGTTTCAAGATACAAAATATGTTGTTATTCTTTGGGACTATCAGTTCGTATATAATCTTACACGCAGGCTATACTACACTAACTCTGCCGCAGCTTCGAATTGATTGTGATGGATTTTTTTTAACTTCTGTTGGCTATCATCGCAGATACACTATATCCTTAAGGTGAGATGCCGCCTCATCGAGCTGTGTAAAATTGCTGTGTGGAAAGGCTATGTGACCGATAGAACATTTTGGAAATGGTTAATGAAGAGAAAGGATTTGACAATTGCGTGGGGGTGTATTCTGTTTGTCTTACGCATAGCGCTTATTCGCTGTAAAACTCGATATTTGGGGCGCGTTTTTGTGTATGTTTTTTATTTACTCTTGTGGTACCACTTTGTCAAGATGTGTAGAACTCAGCCCTCAATATAAATGTATGATATAGTAGTGGCTTGTCTATTCAACTATTTACTATCATATACATACTTGTATGTTTGCAGTATTGGATAGCACCCGTTGTTTTGGATAATGTTTGACTCTATAGACGTTAAGGGAGTTAGCAAATACTACGTCTAAAGTTTGCAATAACAATGGCCAAAGTACCAAAGATTGCGTTAATGCATGTTTGCTTGGTTGTAAGACCATTAATGTTGGAATATTTTGTATTAGTCGGTATAGAAATACTAATTCCTATCAAAAGGAAAGCCGAGCAGTTCCTAAAGGATTCGGTGGGGTGTATACAAGACATTCTGGGAAACGGCGAGAGGGCCGGTTGCTTAAGCAAATGTTGTCGTGCTGTAAGGGTTCATAGTGCAATAGAACCGGTAGCCCACACGTGTAAACCTTATTAATTGTATCGTGATTACAAAATAATAGTAGTCATAAATAATTATAATGCGGAAATAATACTAATTGCTAATATTACTGATATTTATTACGTTTACAATAATAAGTTTGACTTCTGCGTGTCTAAGATTACAAATGGATTACTTTTTCCTTGCTCCATTGCAGGAACAAGTGTATTTAAAAACCGGCAATTGAAGGAGATCATCGATATGCTTCGCAGCGTCGTCTGCGAGGTAAACACAATGTTGGGAATGCGAAAGAAACATTTGCCGTTCTCGAACAGGATCAGCTCATACAACAAACCGAAGCCGACTATGTTCTAGCAGTCACTATAGATAGGCAGAGGCACGTGCGATTGCTTTCCTATTAGCATCGCGCGAGTATGTGATGAATTCTTTAGATTTCATGTATATTGATAGCAGTATGAATAAATAAAATGCTTCCCAAGGGTTCGGAGCGACTATAAAAAATTATATTTGCTTTCTTAATCCATTTGGAGGTGGACACTAGCGTGGTACGCATTAGGCCATCCATTCATTTTTTTCTGTTTTCATTAACAGTCGGTGGCAATACCGTTTTTACCACAATTTTGCTGTTTAGAAGGATGTAATGAATTTACCCCAGAATGTTTAGCAACTTCGACACATCCATTGTAGTACCGACAGAGAGTACGAGCATTTTAATAGGACGATTGCTTATCACGTTCATAATTAGAAGAATATAATTATACTCACCTTATTTTATAAGTTGTATAAGCGTGGTAAGAAAATACGTCGTCAGGCTTTGCTAAATGTAACAAAAAGCTAGACGTCAAAGTATGTCTATATATGCAATGGAAGGATCGCCAGCGCTGACCTACCTAACGCGGATCTATCTGCAAAGCGTCCAGATTATTTATACGCTCTTGTACAAATGTTATATCATATTCCTGATTCAGTCTATATACCGTGTGGCTAGAATTATACTCATTGTTTGTATTACAAAAGTTACGCTTTGTTTGCAGGTGACGATCAGATAGAATCGGAACGACCTTTTGCTCCTAAACTATTCCACCAAGCAGCAAATAGAGATTCTTGGATGGAGCCCGTGATGGCATTTAAAGCTATGTGCTCTGAAATATACGGATGCTCCGTGGAATAAGTGTATTTTTCCATTATCTTTGAAGCAGTTGAACAGGTACCGTTTGGTTAATATATGTAAATATATAATTTATTTTGTTTTCAATTCAGTTTATGTTCAAAAACAAGATTTGTATTTACTTTTGTTCTCTACTGTTTTTCACCGAGTGCACGAGGATTGCACATTGCAGAGTCGCCAAAACATCTGTCAGCCGCCGCGTGGTATTGAATTTATTTTCGTCAATCAGTAAACGATGCGCAATACCAAACACGCCGTTCGGTTAGATATTATCAGATAGACCTAAGTGTTGTGCTTCGATGAAAAGCGGTAAAGAACACGTCTTCTGCCGTCAGCCTACAGTCGGCACCTTTTGCTCGAATGAATTTCATTGCTTTAAGGGTAGAATAGACTACGCGGTACGAATGCGGCAATAAGCACGTCATTAAGGGTACTAAAATAAAGTTTTATTAACATAAATAGATATACCGTAGCCCTGCTTATAAAGTAACTCTTAACGATTTATTTTGTGAAAACTAGCCCTCTCATATACAATGCACGGGTACTAAGTTTCAGGTCAAGTACAATAAAAAAACTTATAAAGGAATGAAATGACGAGCTTTATTGTTTACTCTTCTCTCAATATCGACCCCTCCTATGCTCAGAATTTGTCTGAGCTGTTGTAAAGTAGCTAAATGGCTTAGTAGAGGTTCCCTTTAGTAATTCTTTAACGTGCGTCGCGCGCTCCGCAGATATGCTTGGGACCGATCTAAAAACGTGACTTTTCAATGTAGATTCTAATTTTAAAGGCAAAAAAAATTCTGCAAATGCTATCCTGTGCAAAAAAAGGGGTGGTTCAAAATAGGCACATTCGATGACAAAAAAATATTGTGTTACAGTAATCGCATGCAAGCAAGAGAATTCGTTGCCCTTCGATTCCATAACCAGACCCTTCTGCACACCTCTATTAAATTAAACGAGCCCATTACAAACTCATACAAGCAACACACGGTCTGCAATGGGTTGCACCTATTGCAAACAATCCGTGAAAATGTATTGCGAAAAAATTATTACAAACAGCAAATGGCAGATGTCGCACCTAAGTCACAGAAAAGAAGCAGTAAGAATATATATATATATATATACACTACTGCAAGTTTGTCAGTATAGGGACCGACCTCTTGACAATCTTCGTATCATTCCGTACACTTACATTATTTCACAGACTTACAAAGGTGAGTTCTGGAAATACTTCCGGTGTGCCAGTAAACGGGTTAACGTTATGAACAGGGACGCCTCACTTGATGCGCACAGTGGGACCCCCAATAGGTTTAAAACCACCAGCCAAGTAATTTCAGGCATACTTAACAATCTTGCCTTGGCTCTGGGGCGCTCTGCAAGGGGTTTATGGGAAACTCGCCCCAGTAAAACGCAAATTAAGTCATACTCCCAACGACCTGCTATCGTAACACGGCAAAGTGCCACACTGTTTCTGAAAACATTGTGGCTCCTGTATTTAAGAAATATCTTCCAAGCTCTTCACAGACTTTGTTATGCAAACAATGTAGTCGATTGCACGCATTTCGTGACGCCAAAGAACCGATTTGCTCACCACCACTAAGCACCAAGGCTGCTCATAATCGTAACAGAAATGTCCCCCTAACATCGTCTTTTTTTTACTATTCCCGAGCAAATATAGACTTTCTTCATTCTTAAGCATGATTTTTTTGAAGTGGGGTCTCAAATCAAGAAACTGTTGAGTAATGTTCAGTAATGTGTTAGAAAGACGGCAACGTTTTGTACAAAATTAGACCCTTGACTGACTTGCAAGTGAAGTGTTTATTTAATCATAAACTATGGTTGATGGCACATGCTTATTGACTGCATCGATACGAATTCATTAGAAAATGTAGAGTTTTGATTCTCCGTAGATTCCTTCCGGCATATGAGAGATGTTGAGAGGTTTCTGTGAAGTAGACAACAATTATCCATGGCCTATCGTAAAGATGGTTTTACACATACGAAATACCATGTTTTCGAATTCATATATGTAACTTTGCTTCCCGTAGTCTCCGTTTGCAGGTGGGCTAGGTGTCAAAAGCCAGACCATTGAGTCCACCTCCAAGACTAATAATAAAGAAGAGATCTTACAGCAATGGACAGATAAGCACAGACGGCAACCAAGGTCAATTGCACGTCCCAGTGGGCCACTCACACTGGAAACGTCTACACGAAATGCAGATTTAGCCCTTACTTGTGTCTTACTTTTCTGCTAGATACGTAGCTAGGCAACGTCCTAGAAAAGGAACGGAATTACTGGTCCTTGAGTATGCTATAGTTAACGGTCACGTTAGCCATTACGAGACGACTTGAACAGTCGCATTGAGGGCTGTTCGTCGCTCGCCATCATCTAGTACTAGACTAAACTAATCGAGGGGAACATGTGATGTGCTGCCGTCTTCGACTTGACAAGCTTCGCGAGGCTGTCAAGAAACAGCGTCATCGACATCGGCTGCTGGCCTTCGCAGTAAGCCAGCAGTGGTAACTTCCTTAATGAACGACCGCTGATACCCACGGCCATTCGACAGATCTCCAACCAGACGCTTGATAACTCCGATGTTTCATCAAACGCCTTGTCCTCAAGGAGGTCCCGCTGATGTAGCACATATGAAAAGGAAAATATTGTTATAACATAATGGCAGTCGAGTTGCACAACACAGAACTAAAAGCAGCCATCGTGTAGTATGTCGTGTTACACGAGTGAAAAAAGAAAAAAAAAAATATATATATATATATATATATATATATATACAACCTAGAAATTGGATCTGCGTTAGGGTACGCACCTTGACGAGTTCTCGCACGCAAGAGCCGAAAATCTTTGATATTGCTGTAGTTGATGGTTGTCCAATACGGATGCAGAGATCAGCTCTGTCCACGAACGCGCCGTCGATTGAAGTCTCGACATTCGACGTTGTTAAAACCAACACATTAGGCGTCCTGCGAGAGAAGGCAGTAATGTAAATATATGTGTATACGTTTTGCTTGTATATCTTCTTTAAATGTACGACATCGACGCACAATATTCACAGGTATATAACAATATAATGACTAACAATATTATCGATTCTGGATTTCCTTAACAAAGGCAATATAATGTGGGCTATAATATGTTCAGCATTTTCACACGTATTGTGTATTCGGTACAGTTGAACGAACTTGTACAATATGAGAAGGCTATACAAATAGATTTTGCCAATTGCTAATGTCTTATCGTCCATGTTATGGTTTCTTTCTGTATGGCCTCCTTCACGCTCTTTCTCTCTTATATTATTCTCTCTTTCCCTCATAGGATTATAACTCGCGCAAGGGTTATCCTTTCTTAATAATTGAGCACACGTAGCACTTGAAAAAGGCATCGTATTTGGATCTACTTTTCTTTTCTCGTGTTTTAATCAGTATGTCGGTAGTTTGCTGCAGTATGTGGAATTCGTGTGTGACAAACACTGTTTGTCGCAGAAAGATACAGCACGATGGGAGAGCACTGCTACTTACACTTTAAGCCGATCGATCTGTGTGAGGAGAGCATTGACTACACGAATTGCATCAGAAGGCTCGTGGCTGGCTGCGGCGGCCGCTCTCGAGTGGGCCAGACTCTCAACCTCATCAATGAGAACGATGACTAGCGAGGTATTGTCGCTTACTATTTCGAAGATTTTTTCAAACATCTTCATCACCAGCTTACCGCTCTGACATGCAAACAGTTCAAAGCGGTTCATTAAAACAAACACACGTATTCATTAAAACAGTATTCATTAAAGACGTCACAATAAAAAGATTACCAGATAAACAAGATTCATCGAAACAAAACAACACATACGGCTGCTGTCTCCAAAACTGCCAACGTATAGTCGAGTGCTACCATTTAAAAGTGCCAATCCTTTGCACATTGGAAAATTACAAATTTTCGACATAAAATTGTCGAAAATTTGATGTAGCTTATTACCCTTTAACAATATAGTTGTTAGCTCTCATATTAGACTATTAAATACCATTTGTGTCATATTTATATACAAAAAAAAACAAAAAACAAAAACAAAAAAAAATATATATATATATATATACGAGGTGTGTTCAAAAAGTATCGCGGGGGGAAAAATTTTCGCGGGTTACATATATTCGAATTTCGATTTTTTTGTGGCGTTATGTTGTTACTCATGTCTCTCACTTATGCCGACAAGCTCGGCCATTTTGAATGTTCACTTAATTGTTGACAGCTGCTTTGCTTGCACGTGTTTTGGATCGTCTTCGATTTTTACCTATTCAAAAAAATGGATCAAAGAACCTGTATCAAATTTTGTGTGAAAAACGAAATTAAGTGCGCGGATGCATTCCGAATGTTGACTGTGGCATACGGAGAAGCTACCTTGGACCGAAGCAACGTTTATCGGTGGTACAAAATGTTCTCAGAAGGCCGAGAAGATGTGAACGACGAAGAGCGTGCCGGACGCCCGAGCACTTCAACAACAGACGAAAAAATTAATGAAGTGGAGAAACTGGTATTGGCTAATCGTCGAATCACCGTTAGAGAAGTTGCTGAGGACCTAAACATATCGATTGGCTCGTGCCATTCGATTTTTATCAATGATTTGGGCATGAGACGGGTCGCCGCAAAATTCGTACCAAAATTGCTCAATTGCGACCAAAAACAGCATCGCATGAACATTGCTAATGAGATGTTGGACTCTGTCCGCGACGACCCAAATTTGCTCCAGAGGGTCATAACTGGTGACGAATCGTGGGTTTATGGTTATGACGTGGAAACCAAAGCTCAATCATCTCAATGGAAGCTGCCGAACGAACCAAGACCGAAAAAAGCGCGCCAAGTTCGGTCGAATGTGAAAGTTTTGCTGACAGTTTTCTTCGATTGCAGGGGCGTGGTGCATCATGAGTTCTTGCCACAGGGTAGAACGGTCAATAAGGAATATTACCTGCAAGTTATGCGCAATTTGCGCGAAGCAATCCGCCAGAAACGCCCGGATTTGTGGAAGAACAAAAATTGGCTTTTGCACCACGATAACGCCCCTGCTCACACATCGTTGCTTGTGCGCGAGTTTTTGGCCAAAAACAACACACTAATGATGCCGCAGCCACCGTATTCCCCAGATCTGGCCCCCTGTGACTTTTTCTTGTTCCCTAAACTGAAGAGGCCCATGAAAGGACGACGTTACGCTACGCTTGACGAGATAAAGACGGCATCGAAGGAGGAGCTGAACAAGATAAAAAAAAATGGTTTTTTAAAGTGCTTCGAAGATTGGAAAAACCGTTGGCACAAGTGTATAATATCTCATGGGGATTACTTTAAAGGGACAAAATAGATATTCATGAATAAATGAATAATTTTTGAAAAAACACAAAAGTTGCGATAACGATTGAACAGCATATGTATATATATATATATATATATATATATGTATAGTATAATCATTTTTAAAAGGCATTGAAAATGAAAACAAACGCAGATACGGTATACATTATATTCGGATAGGATTCTCCGATAGGCGTAATATGACATTCGAACATAGTTGAATATATGTAGTTTTTAGTATACAAAAAAATCTCGGAAACATGACGTTGACATGACACTTTTAAAACATTAGTATGGCACCGACCATTGCGAACACGGCACGTGATATATATATATTGGTGGAAATAGCGCAAGATGTGCAAGTCGAAGGTTTTCCTTTGAGGCTGTCATTACTCAGTTCTAGCAGTACTACTACTATTTCACTCAGCGCATGGCGCACAGATCAGTTAGTTAGCTCGATGAATGGCAATCAACAAACCTCGGAGAAGTATTTGCTGAACAGCGAGTGTGCGTTGACCTCAACGAAATGGCTGAAAGGAAAGCGGGATTGCCAACGAATCGACAACTTCTGAGCGACCGCCTTGCACAGCGACGTCTTTCCCGTGCCCGGCGGTCCATACAGCAGCACGAGTTTGTTGCACGCTATCACGTTTTGGTCCACTCCGCGCTCCGCAAACACGAGCGCTTTCGCTGAATAGTCCAACAACTGGAATCACCAACCCAACCGCCAAAACAAAATGAATAGACAATATTTTACGTACCCATATATATTGATATAATTATATATATATATATATATATATATATATATATATATATATATATATATATATAATATATATGAATTGATATATGAATTGATATTCCACGCCTTCAGTATACATCGTCCATATATATATATATGCAATGCCATAATATTTTTGCTGTTCTGAATACTAATACCACTTCTACCCCGCGTTCCGCATTCACAAGCGCTTTTGCTGAACATGCTAATCAAATAGTAACACCAATCCAATCGTCAAAACAGAATGAACTGACACTATTTTTACGTACCCACATATATATATATATATATATATATATATGGCATAGTTGCCGTTCTGATTATTAATACTATTTTTAACGTACACCAAATTTCACATCAGAGTCGAAGTAGAGGTTCTCCCATATGCCGTCAAACTCCTTGCAGGGAAGTGTGGTTACGTGGGCCCGCGTTGAGACTGGTCGTGTCACAGTCGATTATCTCAGCACCAGAGCCATCCGTATTCAAATAGTAGTAGTAGAAGATAGCTGAAGATAAAGACTGCAAAACAAAACGGTCATCAAACATAGCCACAACGTTAGCTATACATAAGCATGTGTATCTATATACAAATATATATATATATATAGATCAAATGTGTACGTCGCTCTTCCGTATATTTTTGTCGCCTAGGGACGTTCTACTTTTGAGAAGGAAATGGAACATCGCTGGACAACTACGCCGAGAAAAACAAATGATTACTATTTTCATTTATTTAGCTCAAATAATTGCTTATGAACCGTATTCATAGCGTGCAGGGTCATATTAGGAGATCATATTTTAAATTAATTTCCTTTTGTACATTTACATTATATATATATATATATATATATATATTCACATGATTTATTTACACACCAGATTGGGTAAAATATACAATAGTACGATCGATATCACGACAGTCTCATAATTATATGAATATTAAGAATCGCTCAGTGCCAGCTTTGTTAGAGAGGGGATTGCATTGCACTCACTGCAATGATATCTTACACATAAACCATAACAATATTTACATATATTATATATATATATATATATATATATATATATATTTTTTTTTTTAAGATAAATATATTGACTTAAGTAAAAAACGGCGGTCGACATGAAATAGTATTTGTCTAACTCATTGATGATAGCTCTGTATAAATATATATATATATATATATATATATATATATATATATATATATATATATATATATATATGCTACCAAGCCACATACAGAAGCAACGACTTTATCCTTCTTGTCGATGACGATTCTGTCCACGATCCCTTCCAGAACAGTTCCTTTGAAGTTTGTATATACTTCTGCCGAAGGGCGCTCGCCTAAGAAAGTTTCGACAAGCTTACCAACTTCGCAGTCGCTCAACTTAGACCTGCAAGTAAAACAAAACATTATGCACTTGAAACATTATCTGTCAACTCTATGGTTAGCTATGCTAAGTACAGAAAATATTGAAATATCATCTGGGTTACATACACATTTCTCGATACTCGCAATGATCAATAATGGCATGTGGCAAACCCACATACACATGTATATCCTATCGGTGAGACAGTGTACATCATTTAGGATCATAATCATTTAGGAAAGTAGATTAGAATCTACAAAGCTAAGCCAAACTCCAAAAGTACGGAAACTGGTCATATCATTGTTTAATATAAAATATTTGACATGTGAGAACTGAATTTAATTCGCGCGCAAATCCTGAATCATATATATATATATAGCATAAAAAGTAATAACATATATGATATCATAATCTACACATTTAGTAGTAGCAGCGTTAATACATAAGTTGGTCTGTGACGCGACACATATATTCTTAAAAAATAAAGTCTTGAATGTCGTGGTTTTAACAATAAACTTTCATTTGTTTACGGAACGATTATATATATTAAAATTAAGACAAAGTAAAATTAAGACAATAAGAAATCTACTGACCTCTTTGGGTTTCTCTGCACTTCAACAATCATGATGTTGCTGATGCTGTGGTGGCGACACGCGGTCGTTATGTCACCAGTTACGTCGAACACAATCGCGACTATGATATATACTATATCTATACACCAATTAAACAGCCGCTCACAACCAAGTAAGTATACGATGATGATGATGATGATGCTGTTGTTGTTTTTGTCGATGAGAACGAACCGTTAGACCGGCGTAATCAGTGAGTAGACGATCGAGCAAGCCTAGTAGAAATTAGTAAACGCAGCTCAAGCGATATCACAGCAGCAGCAGCAACAACAACAATACAGTGGTGAAGGCTAAGCTACAACAGCTCCACCGAATAGCGAACTACAACACCAGCACCATCACCAACAGCATAAAAACAACAACAGCAAACAACAACAACAACAACGGCAAAAGAAGGCAGCAGCAACAATAGCAGGAGTGACAAAACGCAAAACACAGGTAGCTAGACGACAGCGGCCGTAACGTTTCCGTCGTTCCCGGTTCTCGCACCAGCCGATAATAAATAGCTCGAACCAGAGAGCAACAACAACGACCACAGCAACAACAACAAGTTTAACAACAGCGGCGGCTCCGACACTTCAGCAAAAGGCTGCATACAATACAGTGCTGCTACTATGATCAATCTATACGATGAGGATCATGGTAGATCGATACATAGATAGATCGATCTTCGAGCGGCACTGATACCGGCGGGTTCGTTCAATCGTTCACTCCTCTGCTCTCTATTTTCTCTATATTTTTCTGTGTCTTCGTCCCTCCCTGGCTTTGCCGCCTTTGCACTTCGTCGTCGTCATCGTCGTCATCACCTCATCATCATCATCATCATTGTTGTCGTCTTCGTGGTCATCAACTTGTTGTTGTTGCTGTTGTTGTTGTTGTTGATAGATGATGGCCGTAGAGTGAGTGTCCTCTAGCTACAGTTGGTTAGAGTGTGCTATTTAGAGTGGAAGCAGTTGTTTTTTTTTGAAGAGATGGCATTCGTTTGTTTGCTGATTCGTGGTGGTTCAATTTTCAAATTCAGTTCAAGACGATGCAAAACAAAACTGGTGTGTGGTTGTCGTTGTTGTGGTTGTCGTCGTCGTCGTTACAACCGGTATTCCTATTGTTTGTTGTTGTTGTTGTCGTCGTTGTTGTAGTCGTATTCTGCTCGTTCTCTCCACCTTTCCGCTTTCCCGCCCAACAGACAACAGGTGGTGATGGTGGTGGTAATGTTTCTCCTCAATCGTCTTCTTGATCTCTTTCTCCCTTTTCTTCTTTCGCGCCATCACTTGCAGGGAATGAGAGGTGAGAGGTGGGGGGGGGGGGGGGGGGTGAGGGGGCTATTTCATCGGCATCATCGATGCGGCTGTTATCGGGAAGAGGCGGAGCTGCAGCAGCAGCCGCAGCAGCAAAGTGCACGAGGAGGCCGAGGAGGGGACGAATCGAAAAGCCGGCTGGGTTCAGCAGGCAACGCTCAGATGCGCTGAGAGATCGGATGTTTCGGCATCAGGAGTGCGAGGCGCGCGCATGCTCTGTTACGGCTGGTGCCGCATTCATTGCTGCTTGTTGGAGTGCTTTGCGTTAATCTGTAGCGTCATTAGATAAAATAATCATAAAAATAACAATAGAGTTAATTATTTTGATGTAAAATAATGTCATGTAAAATAATAATCCTTATTTGGAACAAGGGTTTTTTTATTATTATTATTATTATGATGTACAGGTATCACAATGCTTATTTATATCATGATCACAATATTGCTGTATTATTACCTGAGTGTCGGTGACCACAATAATACAAATAATAAAATAATGTGCATGGCCATATATAAGTGGGCATCACATGAGAAAAAAAGATACTTCATACTGCGATAGACTACGGAACACCCGCTGAGTTAGTTTGCATTTGTGCTACTAATATATGCATTAAATTGAACAATTTCTACAGAACAATCGCTCTCCGTTCGGTGCTGGTATATTGGCCTTATTTAATTATTAGTATTATTATGAATATTATTTAATAACACCCTGGTTCGGTAAATCATAAACATTCGGAACAGCTCTTATTTCTTACACACAACTGGAATCTTGTTAATTCGGCTATCGAGTAAACCAGTTGTTGCGCGGTTCTCCAGAGGAAATCTTAAATACTATAATCTTAAATACGTGAATACTTTGAGCGCTTCGCTTAATCTTGCTTCTTTCTAATGTTGGTTTTCCCGCCGTTGTCCCATCTCATTGTCGGCTTGTCTCTCTATTTCGTTTTTCTTTGTCATTATGCTTTCCGCCAGCGTGATACCCTGTTTTATTCGCACTCACCTTCGAGTGCATAGTGGTGACTAGATCTGTCACCGTCATGTCCAGAGCCGCTATTGCCGGCGAATATTTTCGTACAACTTTAAGTGGTGGCCAGAGAAAAATTGTGTGGCTCACGCCAACCTCCTCGACTGTCTCGTACATTGCACACTTGTATCCGGAAACCGTTTTTTGTTATGCAGGCTTTTCTTCGGAAGCACCAATGTCCCCCCGTCAGTACTTACGCCAGTTCATTGGTTACATCTTGCTGTTGAACCTCTTGAGGCATTTGTCAAACGGAGGATTGACCTCGATGTTCCGCGTATAAAGGGGTGGCCGCTGGTGCCAATTGTGTCGACCTTATACTCTGGCGATTCGTATTGCCAGCTTTATTTGAGCTTTCCGAAGTTTTCATCTGTCTCTCTTCAGCTTCAAGGCGTTTGGTCCCACACTGGACAGTGGACTCCGCTATCGAGGCAAAAAGTCTACCCTTGCATTCCGTGTGTCCCCGGCAGGATTCTTGGAAGGCTGTTTGCTTTGCCTTGCCGCCTTATGCGTTCGCGCTCGCCTTATCAACATGCACGATCGGTTATAGTTTATTAGCAGCCTGGCTCTATAATATATATACATTAGATACAGCTCATATTTCTTGCAGATCACCGGATTTTCTGCATCTTGCCAGTTCGGCTATCGATTGAATATATTGCTGGACATACTACGGCGAGTTTCTGTTGCATTGACTTGTTTATGCATTCGTTCGAATTGTTTGCCCTATATATATATATTGACAGGGTCTCCCAGAAAGATTTCGACAGCCATTTATGGAATTGTAAAGCTCGTTAAAAAAATATTTTTCCATTAATACATGGTCTCTGAAAGGTCTGGTTATGAAGTAAAGAGTGATATTATCAAAATCTGTGATACTGGTGTTCTTGCCCGACATGACTCAATCAAGAAACGTATATATAACAATAGCACATCGCCCTAAGATAATAGCAAACGTTGTCTCGCTCGTTTCAAATATCTACTAACGGCTTTCTTAGCCTTGTATAGCGAGAGAGGAAGCAATAGTCAAACTGTTTCCTGGCGAAATTGTGTGTATTGCTTTTCCAACCACAATACACTGCAATGTTCATTAAGCAAATATACTGCATAATAAATACATTGCAATGTAGTTTTGGATACGACGCTGCGTGGATCCAGTCCATGGGACTAAGAATTCCCGTGATGGAAACCACGATGGAGATATTTTTTTAGTCAAGCTACGTTTCAGAATATAGCCTGCTAATTTCTACAAGGTCCTAGGACTACTTTTTCGCGACTACATCTAGTTCACATGTCGAAGAATGCAGATCTTTAACTGCCTTCCAAGTAAACAAACCTCTTTTTGTCTCTTTTTATATAGATAGGCGGCCGTCGTGATGTTCAGCCATGAACCCTTAGAATGATTATTATTAGGTAGTGCCCTTCGCAAATAATTACCTGATTGAGCTAAAGCATTTTAGCAAGCGTTTTTGTTTGTCATAAAAGTAGCAGTTGCAGTAAGAAATTGGCATGGTAGTTTTTCAAATGTCTCAAACACACTTATTTCATATTGCTTTAAACATCTCAGACAGCTGTGCGAACGCTCTATATATGTTTTAATGATAACACCTAATGATAATATATACGTGCACATATAGATATGCGTACATGTATGCACTATACATGTATGTATGTATAGATATACATATAATAGATATATATATATATATATATATATATTATATATATATATAATATATATATATATAGATATAAGAAGATAAAGAAAAAAATATATATATATATAGGTCCCCTGGTAGAGGGGATCACCGTGAGCGTAGTATAACATTGCATCAGGGAGACGATACGGTTACACTAAGAATAGCACAGAGATTAGTGAGCTAAGTGGATGCGATTTTCACGACCCGCTCGCTATGAGGCCTTTGGACGACCGACTAATGCAATTTAGCGGTAGCAGTATAGCAGAAACTGCCGTGCCCGGCACTAGTGGGTTCTCATCATCATCATCGTAGTCGCCCCAGGCGGCAAATTCTCCTCCTGCTCGGTCTCTGATGCCTCCGAGATGGGGGCGGAGGGTTTAGAGGCCCGTCTACAGAGGCGTAAAAGCTCTATGAGACACGATTGCGACCTTACAGTGAGGACCAGCTGTAACGTAATTTCAAGTAGAGAAACAAATTGCAGTTGTCATTATAACGCGCTTGTATCATATAGACCCATAATAAGTATGACGATGATAAATGTTTATAATTATAATATCAGTATAGAATTGTCGTAGCTAGGCATTTAAAGCCAGAGTGAATATGCGTTTAAGATATACAAGCCGACTCGAGTACTACAGAATACGTAAGATCAACAGCGTCTCTTTAGAATAGAATAGAAAGCTTATCTAGAATAACTGGTCGCACGCGGCTGTGCAGTGCATATTATTGATTGCTACGCTCTTGCAACGCATCTGGGCCCATACATTCTTTGGCTTTTGCGATTTTTTGGCCGCAATCAATAAGACTTGCGCCTATAAGTTGAGCTAAAACCCGTCTGTCATTTTCTAGAGTGTGTCCATTGAGGGCTGTAATACAATGTCGTACGTTTTGAAGTCACATCTTCTGTGGAGCCTCTTAAAGATCTCTCTTATACATCTTCGATCATACCTATGTATTTATACAAATATGGATGAACCATACTGATGAACAGTGTAAAAGTTTGGATAACACAATCGACTTGTACAAACAAAGACTCTTATCGTAGGTTCTTAACAATGAAACAGCTGGAACAACAAATCACAGGTATGGATGCTTCTTTGACTAGTTCATTGATATGTATATACTTTTTGGGCTGACCCTCAGCCAAGATTTAGCGTCCCGGGACTGCTTTTCTGCAATTACTTCATAGATGGACCCCCATACATAAAAATGTGGCAACGGTGGGACTCGAACCCTCGCACCCATGTGTCTCCCTCCGGTTGCGAGGCGCAGTCGAATGCACCTCGCCACCGGGCTCGACAGTTCTTTGATATGTATGTACGACGCAGGTAAGGCCCCGCCGAGATTAAGACTCCTAGATCCCGCGTCACGTTGGCCGTTGACAGTGTTGACCCGTTGAGTAAGTAATTTAGCTCGGAGAACCGTGTTTCACAACGAGACACTTATGAACGTATAGCTGCATACCATTGTCCCTGCACCACCGGAAAGTGTACCTAAATGTACCTTGGGAACGAATCCGTTCCATTAAGCCGCTTGAATAATGTTGAGTGCGAGTTGCCGCAGCTAGAGAAAAACCATCACACCTGGTTAAGCGCTGGTTAGCAGGACGATCTATTGTGCCCGTCGTCGTGACCCTGACCCGGATTCAGGTTTGCACTCGAATATATGGTTGAAGCAACGATCACCATTACGGCCCTCCGATGGCACGATGCACGCCGTAGATATGTGAGCTACTTGTCATTGTAGCTACGTAATACGCTTGCCTTTTTAGCGAACTACTAGAGAAGCTAGTCGTGCACACATGTATCAATGCACAGCAGGGTCCAGGACTTTAAAGGTATTCGGCCACCAGCAGCTATGACGTCCGACAAAAACTTGTAAAAATCCAGTTGCCCGTGCAAGCGGCGTGTCCAGCCAATTCGCCTAGCTGGTTTCGAATACTGCCTGGTATCAAACGAAAGTTGCTAAGTAAGTCACTCTGCAACGGCATGATGCGGCAAGTACTTGCGTACGTGGTGGCAGAGGTTGACGGTTTTCTTCCTTAAACGTGTCGGCTATGGTGAATTTGCATAAAAACAACATGGCAACAACACGGTATTAATAATAGCCGCTTATTTCCGTATAATACATTAGGTATATGTACACACATCAACTAGCTAAGCCAATGCGCATTGTGACTGTCACGTGTCCGTTTCGATGAGGCCAGGGCGAGACCACTTCAGGAGTGTGCCCCGAACGGAGGCAGCGTTTCCACGTTGTATGTCAAGATCCAGGCGTTGTTTAAGAAAGGACGATGACCTGTTATCACCGGATGACAGGTTTAACAAGGTCCCAACTTTGCGGATCAGCTGCTTGGTCCGAACGCCAGGGGGCACCCAGAGTTTCAAACGCGAGAGGGCAAAATTCATGGGGATAGCCGATTGATGAGTATTTTCTCAACTTGTTAGTCTCCGCAAGGTGGGCTGCATAACCAGCTTCGGATGCGCCGCCACCGACCATAGAAGGAGCTAAGGAGTCGGTAACGGTTGCATCCCAAACTAGCATTTTGCCTCGCTCGAATGGTGTGAGTGTCATACCATCTGGACGTTTGCCGTCCTCCGCGCAGAGGCCTGGGGGTTCAAGAATGCACGGACGACCGCACGACCTAAGGGCTCTGCTAAAGGTCTCATTAATAGCGGCATGTCTCGAGCGTCGTCCTGCACTATAATGCACGATAGTCCGTGATGTCCTAGTTTATCGACGGGGTGACCACATTGGCATCCGATGAGGGCTAACTATGTCTGCCCCTAGTCGTAAGCCTACTGCTATTGCGAATCGACTCGTCATCAAGAAGGGTACCTATGGGGGCACTGGGAAGCGCGTGTAACCAGGCCCCTGAATCCTTGGCGGATACAGCTAATAGCCGCTTCTATAATCGGCGCCACGGGATGAGCAGCTAAATAGCACTTGCTTGAATCGAGGCCACACGTTCGAGCCTCACAACAAATAATAACACAAATATATAATAATAATAATTATTATTATTATTATTATTATTAGTATTATTATTATTATTATTATTATTATTATTATTATTATTACCACGCTATTACCACGTGGTCCTCAAGAAGATGCGCGTATAGACGCCGTTTGTGCATCTCCCGTTGGTGAATGATGTGGCCGACGCCCGCCCTGGCTAGTGCACGATACCGAGAGCGTACGTGTCAGAGACAGGGATGTCCCACGCCAGCGGCCGATTACGGTCCCAGTCCCGGCTGGTAAGGCCATCCGGTCGACGCCTGTCGTCCCTCTGCTGTCCACCAGGCTCCCAGCGTAGCCTGCTTGCCTAAAAGCGCGCCCGAGGATGTCATTAATGGCATCGTGGCGGCTCTACGTTATGTAATTAATATATTAGTAATTGTGATACATGTACATGATAATAATGATAATAATAAACCCTGTTACCCAAAAAAAATATTATTATTATTATTATTATATTATTATTAGTGTGATAACAAGTCAGTTACCTATTTGAAGAACCTCTAAATAACGTCACCAAATAGAGGTTTTGACACGCTTCTCTAGATGTTTTAGGACCCTTGCAGTGGTGTCGTTTGTTCACAAACCTCCAATTCAGAGAGCGAGAGAGAGAGTACAAGGCGGGAGTCATGTTTTCATAGATCAGAGGGGCAAATTGAGTGTGGAATAGCAAATGGGTCAAGCGAATGGGTTACGTTTTCAGTTACTCGCGTATTACATAACGTTCTATAGGTTCGTTCTGACGCGGGTTTTTAGTTAGTATCATAAACAGAACAGATTACAGTTCTACTTTTTACACTTAGTGTTACTTGTTTAGTGCATTTTGTAGACTTTCTTATTTAAACTAAGGTCTGTCACCAAATAATGATCGAGAGGCTCGTCAAAGGATGGATTTGGTGTGTGGAAATTTGAA
>QVRM01004887.1:10000-42697 GCA_003439945.1 Dermanyssus gallinae | reverse complement strand
TATATATATATATATTTTTATATATAGGTATTATAAATATATTGATATATATATATAAAATATACATATATAAGTATATAGCCAGTTTCGCTGATTCGCACGGGACTACGCTCTCAGCCGTTTGCTCCACGCACCGTCATGAACATTTAGCGATTAGCTTGGGGACAACGAGTGGATGACTCCGCGCTATTACGCCTAGACGCCTAAATGACAAGGTTCGCGAGCCTTTCAGGTGTCCGCCATTCTTTTCTGCTCGTACAGTCAGCGGTCGCCGGCCCCACCACCGTCGCCGCCGCAGCCGTATCGCCGCTAAGCACGTACTTTCTGACGCCGCGACTTTTTTTGGTTGTTGTTAACAGGCCGTCATAGTAATCGCGTTAATTTTTGGCTCTCGCTTTAGCTGGGCTTTGTTGTTCATTGTCGTCGTCATCATTATCTGAATGGGCGACACCGTTCAAAATATGCTTAGTCTACCAAAAGGGCATACATGGATGGACGGACGAATGGATGCCTGCATTCACACATACATACGTACAGGCATACATACATTTATGCATGTATGCGGCCATGCTTATTAAGGACACACCGAAGAAGAAGAAGCTGACGGCGAGCTGAGAATGACATTAACAATAAAAACGATCTCTATCTCTCCCTCTCGCCCTTTTCTTTTTGTCGCTCTCAATCTCTGTGCCCTCGACCTTAAAAGACTTCGCTGAAAAATCCCTGCTCGAGTCGCCTAAAGGAGATAAGACCTTCTTCACAATCTACGCGTTTTTGGCTATGGCCTCTTCTTTGCTTCTCTCGTTTTTTCCGTTCTTCATCTTTTTCCACTGCGCGTTTTTCTCCTCCGCTAGAGCCCTGTCCTGGTCCGGGCCCGAACCTTTGTTCAACGTGACAGCACAGCTAATAGCCGACCGCCACCACATTAAGCGCTATTGTGATAATGATGATGATGATAATAGCGATGATGATGATCGGGACTATCCCAATGCTAACGATGACACGAGCGACAATGATGACGTGAAAGCCCCAAGCTCGACTCTCAACTCGCTTTGCCGAGTTGAGAGTCGAGCTTGGGGCCGAGACGGCGCTTATCGTTCGTCGTTATCTCGGCAAAAAGCAGACTGCAGTGTCTCGCCGCAGATAGACGATAATTGTTCCTCATATATATATATATATATATATATATATATATATATATATATTTATATTTATATATATATATATATATATATATATTATATTTATTTATATATATATATATATATATATATAGATATATATATATATATTTATTTATATATATATATATACAATGTGCCAGAACCTAAGATCGTATTCACATGCATGGAGCCTCCTCTACCGCTATACCTTCTCATACACGCACACACACACACACACGTGTACACAAACGAATCAGTAAAGTGGTTCTGCTTCTCTTTCTATCGCAGACCTGACCTTCTACTCGAGGTGACAACGCTGACCGCAAAGTGGAAGATTGTCGTAACACCTCCGCGGCGTATAATTTATATTCGCGGCGGCTTCAACCGTAGCAGAAGTACCAGCAATTGAAGTCTTAGAAGTGGTCTTAGTAGTAGTAGTAGTAGTAGTAATAGTTGTTAGTAGCAGTAATTAATTAGTTAGCAGTAGTAATAGTACCGGCAGCGGCAGCAGCAGCCGAGCTACGTGAAGTAACACATACATTGGAGTAGCCGGAGTACAAGAAGTCACACCCGTAATGATCGTGCTTTAATGACACGATTAGCTCACCAAAAGCGCACAGTCTCTGAGTAACTGCAGCAGCACACCAAGTTCACTGTTATTACAGAAATCCGCGAAACAAACGATTCTGTTTCAGTATCAATGCATACAACGTGTATATATATATATATATATATATATATATATATATTAAGCGGCTGATTACAGTCGATTTCAACACTTTTTTTGCTTTCGTTGCACTCTAGCCGTAGAAGCGAAGGACGGCGAAACAGTCGACAGCTGACGAAGAAGAAGGCAGAAGGAGAAGAAAATGGTGACCATCTGTCTGATGTGATGACGACGATGTTGGACGACCCCGCTGCAATCAGTCATTAGCGTCTATGGTTTACGTGCGCAGATCGTGCGCTATTAACGCGTTCATCGGGTCGTTATTGTCACTGTGACTTTTACGAGTAGTGTGACTTCTGATAATACTAATTCGGCTACCTCGACGTTGTATTTGTTACTCTACCTACCTCGGCTGCAGCTGCTGCTGCTGCTACTAGCAAATGCCACTACTGCTACTTCTACTACTACAGCCACTATTAACACCGCTTATGAGACTTCAACTGCGAACTTCAATCATATGCTTAGAGGTGTTACAACAATCTTACGCTTTGCGGACAGTGTCGTTACGTCGAATAGCTGTAGTGAAACGACAATAGGAGCTGCAGACGCTGGAGTTCTCAAGCAGCAGCTGCGGCTTCAGCAGCAGAAGAAGAAAAAGACTTATTCTTCTTCTTATGCTGGCTAACGTTTCTCACATGGATGGATTTATTATTTCCTTGATATGTGCACCTAATACAAATGTCACCCGTTAGAATCAGAGATGCTTAGCGCGTCAGCATAAGCGGACATGTTGAGATATCTTAAGTTTTCCTGAAAGTAGACTGACTTTGCAGCGGCACGATCGCTGACTCTCAACGGCATGGTTTACCATTTCCTGTCAATGAGCATTGCTCAAAACTGAGTCGATCAACCACATTGATTGATATTGATTGAATCGGCAAAATATATATATATGTGAAAATCTTACCCAGCATATACATATATACACAAAATCCGCCAGCTAAATCAAGACAAACTTGCGCACCACCAGCAAACAATAAAATGGCGTTTATCCTGTTAATGTTTGGTGCCATTGTCTTCGTTAAAACCTGTAGATCACACTTAACGCAATCACAATGGTGAAGCCCCATATTCTAGGCCCGCAAGTAGAGCGAAGGCTGGCAGAGGTAGAATCGCTTCGCGCCGTGGACGAGATCATTTCCTACTTCAACTATCCGAGTAGTAGTAGTAGTACTGCCATTGCCAAAACATATAATAATGTACAAGAATCCGATCAAGCTTATGGAAGTGCGCTCAGGAAAATTGACGACCGGTCGAGACCGGTGAAAACTCCCGGTGAGATCGCAAAACGTGCCAAAAAGCTGATTTTTGATAATCCCAGAATTTCGCTGAGGACACCTCACGCGGATCTACTAGACGTGAGTGCCGGTACAACTACGAGTCGGATTGCAAAGGAGGATTTGCAACACTACGCTTCGTATGCACGAAAAGTTCGACAAGTGCTGTTCGACGAGACCAAAGCCATCACTCCACAGTCAGCGTCATCACAAGGAGTTGCTCCTGTGTTCCCATAAACATTACGCTGCCGGGTGTCTTGCATTCCTCTAAGATAAATATGTTTTACGGTTGACGCCAATATTAGCAAAAGAAGTTACCGGTGGCTCGTCCATTTCCCTGAAGAGGTGCTCCTGTGAAAGGAACCACCCAACGTTCCCGGTCGGGGGGGTGCATATGTTAATTGTGATGTCGAGTGAGGGCAACGTTATGCCACCACACTTCTTTAAAATGGGTATTGAAAGTATTTTAATAGTCTACCAACAAAATCTGATGACAGTTGTGAAGCCGTGGATTGCCCGCGAGTCCAATGAAAGGCCATATACGTATTTCAGCAGTAGCACGGCGCACCCGTTCACACGAGCCATTTGGTGCACAATTGCTTAGATCACAATTTTGTCATGTTCAGGCCGAAACACTTTTGACTACCAAGCACTTCATCTTCGCGGGTATCAATTTTGTCAGCATTTGAAAAGTTACCCCGGGACACGGTGCAACGCGTGCAGTTTCAGCCAATGCTTGAAGCGGTTATTAAAGTAAAGGCGGATGCATTGAATAAACAGACGCATGAAGAGTTGCTGAATACAACGAGACCAAGCAAATTTGAAGTCCTGTATATATATATATATATATAATATATATATATATATATATATATATATATATATATATATATATATATATATATATATATATATAACTTAACTAATTTCCAGTCTTCAATTAACTTATATACTCTGGCAACTTAACTCAGTCATCAGGTTACGCCTTGCCTAGGGGGACCAGAAAGGCGGACGATACTTACAAAGGACGCTCATGACTAGAGAGGCCCGAAGGGGCGCTTTGAGTGCGGGGTGTTGCGCCTCACAGGTGTAGACCGCGCGCGAATCGTCGAGTCGTGGATAGATCTCGACCTTCGTGAAGACCGAGCTGAGCTCGCGTTCGCCATTCGCGTCCACCCGTCGATGCACCCGATCTGAAATGAACCACCAAGCGACCGATAAATGTGCTCAATAAATACAAGCTAGCTGAGACGCAGTCAAACTAGGTGTGCATTAATGAGTACGCGAACCACTGGGCTGCTTACCACACCATCAATTCGAACAGTAGCAGCAATAGCAACAGAAGCGGCGGTTGCAAGATGCTCTGCGACTCTACTTAACTTGGCTTGTAACACGTCACAGCCAGCACTCCACAAAGTGGCAATGCTGCTGATCCTACAGGCGGCAGTAGTATACAACTGCCGCTTGCTCGAATCCTCCTCCGCCTATAACAAGGGTCGCTTGGTTTCCGCTCTCCATTTTGACATATTCGCAGGTGCACTCTAGCACTTCATGCTAGAGTGCATTCAGCAATTCATACAATTCGCCTATTAAGAACGAATAGTTCAAGCAAATATAAAAATTATGTGTGCATGTTTGTAAACTTTAGTATACTATATTGATTTTTGGATTAAAACGATGCTTCTGATCTACATTTTCATAGCTCCGTTAGCCAAAATCTCACTGATACCTAGATAGTTTACGTTGTGTAATTATATATGCTATCAAATCTCATAGGGCTTTATAAAGAGACGTATGGGCTAATGTATTTACAATATATATATATATATATATATATATATATATATAGCAAAAGAGAGAAATACTTACACTCCCGCCCTTTAACCGCGATTTAATACGCGCGGACCCGAACGGGAGTGCCCACCAGCCCGAATTGACAGGCCAGCAGATCCCCCACCCTCCCCCCTATCGAGGTTTGGAATGGGGGTACCACACTACTCCACCGTACCGATTAGACGCATTCACCTCGCGATTCCGCGTTACACCCCGGAATATACCTTCTCCCCGAAGGGCATTGGACCACTCCAGAGCAGGGGTTCCCCGTAAAATACGGGGCCAGAAGGCCCTCTCGACCGGTGGTCTGCGTTCGTGTGGCCACTTCTCGCTCATTTTGCCTATTAAGCCAAGGCAGCAGGCGTCCCGGACGGTACCACCGAGTGTCACTCGGGGCGTTAACCGTCCAGCCCGGGGGACTTCTATGCAGCACGAGTCCCCCGTATTGGCAGTAGCCTTAAAAAGCCTTGTTTTTAGTTTTTTCTTATTCGATATACTCCCCGAGAAGCTGAATACTTTTTTCCCACCGAGATTTTAGAGCGTTTATACCTCTTGAGTAGAATTCCGCGTCTTTAGACTGAAAATAGGCATTGACGGCAGCCTTAACCTCTTCATTGCTGGAAAAACGTTTTCCACCGAAACTGTTCTTCAAATGTCCGAAGAGGAAATAATCAGAGGGGGCCAGGTCTGGAGAATAGGAAGGTTGTTCAATAAGTTCGAACCTCAGTTGGGCCAGTTTTGCCGATGCTTGCCGCGACTTGTGTGCAGGAGCATTGCCCTGGTGAAACAGGACAACCTTCTTCTGCAAAGCGGGCCGTTTCACGACGAATTCTTGCTTCAGGCAGTCCAACAGTCTTGCATAATATTCTCCCGTGATCGTTTTACCGCTCTCAAGGTAGTCGACCAGAATTATTCCACGTTGGTCCCAAAAATCCGTAGCCATCATTTTTCCGGCCGATGCCGTTGTCCGCACCCTCTTCGGAGGTCCTTCACCAGGTGCACACCATTGGCGAGATGCTTTTTGGGTCTCGGGAGTGTAGTAATGGACCCAGCTTTCAGCAACGGTCACGAATCTGCGCCAAAAATCCGACGGATTTTTCGACATTTTGGCCAAATTTCGCTGTGAAGCGGAAACACGGGCGTCTTTTTGGCCTTGGTTGAGCAAATGCGGCACCCATTTAGCTCTGAGCTTTTTCATCTTCAAGTTCACGTGCAGGATGAAATGCACACTACCCAAACTGATCCCCAAGGCCTCCGCTATCTCCCTAATGTTCACTCGCCTATCTGCGGCAACGATTCTCCGCACTTTTCCACGTTTTCCTCATCAGTTGCCGTTTTGGGCGTCCTGAACGTAGTTCATTCTCGGTGCTCCTGCGACCTCTTTTTAACTCATTAATCCAGTTAGAAACAGTGGCAAAACATGGCGCAGAGTCACCGTACACCTCGTCTAACTCAGTTTTCACTTGGGTCGCATTCCAACCTTTGAAATAAAATAGCTTGATAACCACTCGAAACTCCTTCAAAATCACGCCGATACGTTGCACGGTAAAAGCGATCAATCGAAATCGCAACGGCCAATCGCCATAATATTTTGACAGCTAGCAGTCGAAAAGTTGCCGTTTCCAATAGCTGTGAAAGCGCGCCAAAATTCGAATTCTGAAAAGCTTTTAAGAAACTGTTAAACTACCTGTGTATATATATATATATATATATATATATATATATATATATATATATATATATATATATGTATATATTGTAAAAACACTAGCCCATACGTCCTTTATCCCATTTTCCCGAACAGGTGGCTGTCGCCCTATGAGATTCGATAGCAGCCGCGGCTCCTGACTGAAACCGATCCTCCTAGCATGAGAGTAAACTAAGCGCGCCGTTTGACCTAGTTTCCGAGCTGGCCTGGTCTTTGGCATTCAAAACATGACGGCCGCAGTAATGGCGGCAAAGAGGGCGGCCTGGGCTCAATACCCCCACTGTTGTTTTTGGTCATTCCAGCTAACATATTACACAACAAACTTTATGAAGACTGGTGTCATTGTCACCATCATTATCGTCATCATCATTATCAGTTTGATCCTCGCTATCATAATCACGATAATTATCTCAAATACTCTCATCGTCGTTGCCGTCATTATGGTGGCCAGGAATACGATCACTAGTCATTAAATTTTCTCTCGGCGGCGGACTTTGCACTAACAAGCACATCACTTATCCCATTTTCCCGAACAGGTGGCTGTTTCCTGCGCTCTGCGCCTGTCTGAGTGCTTCAACTTGTTGTCCCCGTAAGCCCCCGGTTTCAACCGTTGAGCCTCTTCATCTCTCCACCGACTCCCTCCCTTTCTCCCGCTCATTGTTTTGTTGCCTTTAGCCATGCAACGGTAGTCGATACATACTCGAGACAAAACTCGAAAGTGCAAGCGGCCCTCCTGTCCCACTTATACTTATTCTACCAGAGGCATCTTGTTATTTCTCGATTAACTGCGCTAGTTTCCTTATCCACTTCTTGTTGTGTTCATGAATGGAGGAGTGTGGGGGGGGGGGAGAAATGGAAAAGGGCTCGCTGGAAGGTGGGAAAGTGTGCCCACGTAGCGAATCTTGCAGGTGACCCTGATTACTAGCCTATTTGCATGTTGCCCTGCCATACTGGACAGGCGTCTACGTTGTCGCCATTGCATTTGCCACCGCCGAGGTACTACATGACCCTTGATGCTTTTAGAGAGCCTCTTGGCCAGCCTCTTTGTTCGAGGACCACCCGACGGCCTTGCGAAGCTTGCGATGCTCTCTACATTGCGTGGGCGAACCGACTCTCTGTTGCCGAATTCTGCATGCGCTGTGATGTAAAATCGGCACCTGCTTTGCGATGGGCTACGCCGTTATGACGACAGATGAAAACGGCCATCAGATGATCGAATGGTTTAGATAGATATATATATATATATATATAGAAGGCGAGCACTGCCGAGCGTGCAAACGTATTGTAAATTATTAATAAATTATAACAATATTGTAATAAATATATATATATATATATATATATATATATATATATATATAAACGTCGGGTGGTGACATTTGACGCGGAATTGGCTGCCTTCGTTCGAAGCACACTTGTGAAGTGGTCTCGGCCTGGCCCAAATGATGCAAACATGTGATTCTCACCATACACACCCGACAGGCACATTGGCTTAGCGAATCCTTACTTATTTTACTATACGGAATATTATACGTCCTATACGGAAAAGAAATCATATTCGTACAGGGTCTTTCAGAATTCGCCCAACAAACTTTGAGGTCTAGTACAACTCGGCATACATTTTTTTAATGGAACGAGGGGTTGGAGTGTCTTCTAAAAATTAGTAATTGAGCGTGAAAGCCAGCATATAAGAAGTGCAAAGAGTTTCATTACGTGAGAATTGACTTCAGGACAACATTTGTTCTGCTTTGAGCTAACGTAGAATGCAATCCAACAGATGCCAACTTTCCTTCCAAAAACGTAGGTATGATTGAGTAGTCGATGACTGACTGGGACTCCCACAAACACAGATTTAGTGAATTTATATCTGGATAAAAAGCTCGATGCAATTATGTGTTGTAATTTCGCTCTTACTTTAAAAGAAAACATTTCAATCCCTTGTTCCGTTGTAAAAAAGATTTTTTTGTCGAGTTGAAGTAGGCCTCACTTATACTAATGTGAATGATCAGACATCACTTCACAAAATAACACAATTGCAGGTGAACTAGTTGTTCTGTGGAGAAACCAGACATATGCAAGTAGGGCGGTTTAAACACTTGGTCATCGAAACCAATGCACCTTCTCATCGCATTTGCCAGCATAACATTTAATGTATATATTGTAAAAAACATTAGCCGATACATTAGTGTGGAATAATTCAGTTTAATTCAGTATTTATTTCGCCATAAAATTGGTAGATAGTTGATTCATGTTTCACGATGTGACACTTCGGTCTCTAGTGTGAAATAAGTCATAATGAATAAATAGCCAGAAAAATGCATATGCAAAGAAACCTCCATGTTGGTGTTTGTAAGATATGTGATAATTTAAAGCCGTTTCCATAAAGTCGTTTTTTCGTTTTTCGACTTGCAAGAGGCATGGAAGCCGAGAACTTTTATTAACGCGGCTGCCCATATAGCCGTTGTAACTACGAAATAAGCGATATCTCATAAGATCACGTCTTCTTCTGCTGTGCAAACAAAGTTTAACCAGACCTGTAGCTCTCACATAGCACGGAGACGCATGCCTCGACTCAGCTGTCTGCGGTCGACACTACCGTTGCATTATCACTAAAGCTACTTCTGATACTGCAAACAAATAAGGAATGCGCTGTTGTACCGGTTCTAACTAAGTACGTGTACGTACTCGTAGCTACCTGAGAAACTGGGCAAAAATATCTCTAGCCATGGCAACGTCAGCATCGGCACTCAGACTTTTGTATATCCACCATATATATTATATATAGACACAGGTAGAGATTACGACACAGATGCTATCCCGATGGAAGGTGCTCAACACATAAGGTAAAAAACAGGGAACTACAATATAGGTGATTAATAGCTGCAGCGTTATGCGGCTCTGATACAAAAGGATGATATGTGTACATACACTTATCAAGCGAATAAACCAATCAATCATAGCAAAGACTTAGAGTATCAAAGCTCAGCGCAGGAACGCGACCGTTGTCACAGAGTCGCCGCTGCAGTTAGCGGCTGTCCAGCCATCGGGGGAGCGTTGTCTAATTTCTGAACATATGCTGTAATTAACAATCATATAAAATTAACAGCTTTTCGTCATGTCGTCATGGAGACATTACTTATGCATTCTGAGCTAGCTCCGAACGAAGCTCACCTTTATCGAACGGCTGGTTGTTCCGGTACCAGCGAATGTTGGCCGGGGGTTTCGTGTCTCGCACCCAACAGCTGAGTACAGTTTGCTCGCCTTCGCGCGCCTCGACAACGGCCGAGTCGTTGCCACCCCGGTGGCGAAGTTCGATCTGCTTTGGCGGAACTGGGTCAAGAAAGCGCGGGGTGAGTGTTTAGTTAGGTAGCAAGTCGGTTAGCCATTTTCGACAACAATATCCTAGACGACGATGACGATAACAACGACGACGACAACAACGACAACAGTAACAACCGCAACAACAGCAACAACAACAGCAACAGCAACAGCAACAACAACAACAACAACAACAACAACAACAACAACAACAACAACAACAACAACAACAACAACAACAACAACAACAACAACAGCAACAACAACAACCCTGCCCCTGCGCTACGTTGTCTGGCCTGTAACTGTACTGCATATCAATGCATCGGTTTGTAAGGAGCTCAGTCGACTAAATGTTACTCCGACTCAAGTACGTGTGCCAGCTGTGTCCAACACGCCCACCATGGAACACAAAACATCTGAATGAGATCTACTGGAATGAAATTGAGTTGAAGTAACACTATTCCCAGAGACATGCAAGCACGTTTCTAGTCCTCGACGTGTGAGACGCAACGCAGCAGAGGTAATGGGCTAGACGGAGCGTGGAATCATGAAGCACTAATATTACTGTCAACTAGCTGTTTTTACACATAGGCACAAACATGCGTTTTCAAAATATAAGCGTGTATATACTTATTTAAGGGTGTACCTACCAAGCACAGTGACGTAGGCGGCTGACCAGATCTCTTGATGCTCCGGTACCGGTCCCACCTGTTGAAGATTCATTCGTAACAGGCATTTGCGCATAGTTTTAAATGCAAATCTACTGTAATATCGTTGAGAGCTTGAATTCCATAAAATAAATTAAACGAACGACGAGTGCTCCATACGTGCCACTCAATGCATATGCACTCTTCAAACCCCAACAAAAGTATGAACACGAAATGGCGGAAACGAGGAGAGGAGGTAATGCCACATAAGAGCCTTCTACCAGCTAACAGGAGACATTGCTTTGATTGCTTTTGCTATGCGTAGCATTCCCCCTCCCCTCCTCTAAAAAACGTTGAAGAAATGGCCACGGTCTTACCAAGGGAAGTCAAATAAAGGCAGGGGCCTAGGTGTTTTAGCCGGGTGTAAAATATTTGTTTGTATGCCAAAACCGCGAAGGGTCAAACGCAACAATAAATTTAGATGGCCTGTATAGTTTCTTGTTGCAATTTAATTAGATGATATTACTAAAACATAAAGTCTTACATATAAGCCTGCTCCATTCATGCGGCGTCTGTTAGATCTGTTAGATATATATAATTAAGAGAACGATTTATTCCTGCAGTAAAACCATATGTGAAGGAAATCATTTATTTGAGCATAACAACATATACATGTTTGGCAAAACAATGATGAGGTGCTTAGTTCGAAACGGACGTTTGGGGAAACTATTATATATATATATATATATATATATATATATCGAGAGAGAGGGAAGACTGGAGGTTAGATGCGTAGCCGTAGGGCAGATGACGGCCAGTCATTCTCAAAATTCTTTGTTCGCTCTCCCTGCCTCAAGCGATGCAAGCCTTAGCCTTTTATTGGCCTAAGGCAGAACGCTGTTCGAGCTGTGACAACGAAACGCTTACTTGACGGGCGCCACTTGTGGCAAAGCTCCGTGTAGAGTAATTGAGCAATCAGGTTTTTGTACCCTTTTGCCTTTGAGCGTCCATCTCACGGCAGAGTGCATCCAGCTCTGACACGCATGTGATGCAGTTGAATTGGTGCCATGTCATACTGACAGCAACAACAGCAGCAGCAGCAGCAACAACAACGTCAACAGCAGCAGCAGCAATAGCGCAGACGCAAATAACGCCTGCATAGCTTACCTTGCAAGGTCTTAAGACTCTACTAGCTCTACGGGATCAACGTACTAGGGAAGACAGAACGGCGCACGACTGGGAGGGACGACATGAACGCGGCGATGAACAACACGACGCGTTGATCCCCCAAAAGCCTTTGTAAGCGCCGGAAAAAAAAACAGAAGCAACTAGGCTTTTTAGATAACCCACGCACTGCATCGCCGGTTTATGAACCGTTTTTATGTAGCTAACGTACATCCTTCCCTTCTATGTATATATATAGTACATTTGCCCTGGCGGTGTAATGTCGCGGAATATGACTAGCCGACTTAATTCAGGGTTTGCACGCGCATGATTGGGATACGGTTTCTGTAAGTATTACAACTAAAAGCATTGTTTTAGATATCCCGCATAGCGACATATATATATATATATATATATATATATATATATTACGCTGCCTCCCAAAGCGCTCCTGATATAAAAGCGTGACATGCGTATTTAGATATACATTATAAGCGAATAATAAATCAATATATATATATATATATATATATATATATATATATATATATATATATATATATATATATATATATATATATATATATATATTTATATATATATATATCAAATAGTTTATCGACTGCCTTCCTACCTGACACTGGTACTCGGCTTCGTCGTCAAGAGTGACCTTGTTCAAACGAAGGTTGTAGATGCCTCGTGGTTCATCGATCACCATTTGATAACGGGGAAAACCGGGAATAACTGACTCGTACCCTGCAGAGCAATTCCGTTTACACACAATAAGACGTCCTGAAGCTACAGTTCTAGGATTCACATCTCTAAGTCATATTCTCAACAGAGAGCCAAGACCGCTCCCGTCAGAGCTGCTACACATTAGACTTAAACGGGCAAATGCAACTGAATAAGTCGGATAATTAAGTCTGTTATCTAAGAATTGTTCAATGAGAACCAAATTCATCTTACCAACTTAAACACCTGAATATTACCTTTACCTACTTCGACTCGACCAGATAAATATCCTGCCAAATCGACTATAGGTGCCAATTTAAGTCGAAACTACTACAAGCGCCGCTGTAATTATGTTGCAAATTTAATTCAAACTTGCAATCCACATGGGATTTTATCTTACTTTTAAGATACTTTTAATGAGATACCTATGCACATGTAAATTGCGTATCTGGGTAAAGAGGACGAACTGCAGTTACCTGCGCTAACCCTGGCCAAAGCGTGGCCATACTTAAGGACGGCATTCGCTTAATGATGAAGACCGATTCAATTGTGCTCTATTTTGAATTTAAAGTCACTGCCTCTCAGATGTAGTATTAATACTGCTGTGTTTCCAAACTGAACAGCTAGCTAAGACAGGCATGCAATTAACGCACGTGTGTGACTTTTTAATAATATCATTCGTTTCGTATGAATATCAAAGATTGTCAACAGTCGTAAATATTAATTAATGTTAAAATGCGAAAAAATGCTCACGGCAAGTGAAGTGGTTGCTGGTCCTCTGCTCGTTCAACGATGGCTAAGAAATACGGACTACTTTGTCCAAAATAGCTTTCTAACTATTCAGCAGCAGACAGTTTTGGACGCCTAATCCACATATATGTGTAGTTAGTCTACATTGTATGATATATATATATATATATATATATATATATATATATATATATATATATATATATATATGTGTATGATATTTATATATATATATATATATATATATATATATACTTTTTTCAGTACAACAGGGCGAAGAAGCTCGAATCACGGCAAACACGGAAATCCGGCTTGCCAGGTAATCTAACGAGATGCGCAGACCTCCAGGACGCAGGAGCTTACAATGGAAGGCCGTCGAAGGCTGTTGTGCGATCGTTGGTACTAGGTAGGCACGCTAGTGTAAGCGTTTGCAACATTACCGACGCGATAACTCACTTACTCGCAGTATATGACGTTGTCCACAAACTACAGCACACCTATACATCAGGTGAGGTCCCAGAGAGACCGATCAATAATTGCAGCGTTGCGAATATGTATAAGGCCTGATCGCTCGTGGCACTCTTCGAAGTTGCCTACGCAAATTGGATAACGAGCGAGCGAGCGAGAGAGTATATATATATATATAGGTTCCGGTAACTAAACTAGAAGTCGAACTTTGGCGTGCTGCTTAAACGTATTCAGTGCACGTTCATGAGGTCCGTCAATATATTGTCGAAAGGGCAGTGGTAGCGTATCGAATGTGCAATGTTCTTGTTAGGGCAATCTTCTTGTTAGGGCAATCTCTCCACGGAATCATTGCATGCTTTTGCAATTATTTAAATGTAGATTTGTATCAAAATAGATTAATTACGCGCACATCTGGACACATTCGATAGGAAAGACGTAGAGCCATTTCAACGTGTGCAAGGTACATCTGTAAAGCGCATATCATAGCGATTGCTCAAACCGAATTTGGACGTCCAAAAGTGGATGAGTACCAGCTGCAAGTTGACTTTCGTATTTTTAAGCACTTCATAATTGGAAATGGATTTTTAGGGGACTTTATTGTATTGTTGAATAGCCTGTGGAGCGTAGCGGGTATCCATGCTTTCGAAGTAGTGTTGAAATTTGTACACATTGTAGCCTTTACACTCATGGGCACGTCGCGACACTCTTCATGCGAACGCGTTATTCACCACATCGGCATCAGCAACTTCCGGTCTGGACTGTGACAGGACGTTTGTCTTTTGTCGCGGCTCATAGAGGGCATTTTCTGTTCCACTCATCCGTGTCCGGCCCCGGTATTTGCTTTTCCTTATCTAGAGCAGGGGCCTGGCTCCACGCCTTACATTCCCCTGCGGTGGGTACCTTTCTTTGACGACATGTCCATATGCGTTCCGGCGGGCTTCCGAGACCCGAAACCCTCTACAGTACAGCCACATATGCGACCCCGGATAATCCGTAGGACTCCTCGGACAACTTGGGCTGTCCTGTGCACAGAGCGCGGATCGTAGGTCTCTCTCTATACGCTTCCATCAACGATAGGCCCATTGCATGGGCTTTATGGTTGGTAAGAATTCCATGCACAGTGAACTGGCGCCAACTTAACTTCTCAAAAGGTCGACGTTCACCGGCCAGATGGGCTAATTGGCTTAGTTTCATTCGAGGGCGGCCCTGTTCTATTTTGGGAAGGCAAGCTGTGACTCACTCTCTTACAGTTCTGTCAGTTGTCGGCTACTGAGCATCTCATTCTGGCTTTGTGGTTACCTTTGCCGAAAAACACAACAAACAAGAGTTCTAATAGCTTCCGCCGGCGAAAAATGGGAGCCGGGTTCTTTCCTCTTTCGTGCGTCTCGATTGACGATCTGACGAGGCGATGCCGCAGCGGTGCTTGTAATGATGTCAAAGTGGTCCCCCCAACCTATGCTAGCGATCTAATCTTTGGGATGTGGGCAAGGATAGCAGGGTAAAGGCCAGTATGCGAGCGTTAGAATCTACCACATCTCAACAAACACTAACCGTGGCCGGCCAAGCAACTGCGTGTGAGAAATATGAGCAAAGATCAGCTACTGCCCTCGCTCTTGGCGCTGAACGGGCCCCTAATAAGCTTATATATCCAGCTATTTCTAGGTGGCTATGTACAAAATTGCGCCTAAGTACGCGACTGCTGAGAAAGTAGAATTGGGTTTCTATATGCGGAGCCGAAGATTTATGATAGCAGGCGTTGTATGACGGACTAAGTGAGACACTGCAAAAGTGCATTTTAGACAATGCTCGTACATTGATGCTTTGGCTTGGAGCAAATTTCCCACTTATGCGCACGTCTTAGGTATGATGTCTAGCGAAGGAAACGTGACAGCATTATACTTGTTTAATATGGCAAAAACCGACACATAACATTTATTTATATGTTTTGAAACATTTCGTAGGATTGTGAATAAATTCTTCAAGAATTTGAAAATCCTGGTAGACAGGTTTGCATGATGCTTGTAAGCGTTTGCTGTCCCGAACTAAAGTGGTAATTCAAGCAGTAGTCACATTAAATAAACACGTCCGATAGGAATGTTTCTGTACGAAAACGTGCCAAAAATGTCACTGTTGAATTGTTTATTCACCATGAATTGGTAGTATATGTTAAAAATGTCATTATAATACTCGTTGTCGCTTCAAAACAACATTTGAACCAAACGACTTCAGTTATTTCCGGTTTAGCTGACGCCCAGTACATACTAGGAGTAGACGTTATGCATATATAAAATATGTATAGGTGTGGATAGTGCGTTTCGCTCAAAGCTGTTGTGCATAGGTAAAATAGTGTATGCATAGATATACTTATATACAAAAAAAGGGTATTATTAAATGTACATATATAAGTATACAGATTTTTTTAAATCTGTGAACAGGCTTCCTTTAACTGCTACATTCAGTATCCGCAATATATATATATATATATATATATATATATATGACAAAACAAAGGCATTTGCCAAACTGGGAGTGGAGCGGGAAGGAACGAAGCATCGTGGCAGAGCGGAAAAGTCTCGGTCGCTAAAGCTTTGACGGTCCTCAACAATTAACTTTTGGCGTCAAACCAGACTTTTCCGCCGCTAGTATTCTGTGTTTGTAGTACATCTACAGGTACCAATTGCTGCTCGAGCCGTTTACCTAGTCGATGAGGTAATCATCGTCGACTAATGTTAATCTAAAATCGAAGATAATCGCTCGTCGGCGTTTGTCACCGGACAGAACGACAAGGCCATTGTCTCCGTATAGTAATAACGCGATTATTACGATAACTAGCATCACCGCAGAAATAGTTAGTCACTCGAATCCGAAAAGTGATTTCCGTCGACACAGATTCGATGCAGCCCCTTATATTTTCCGGTCCAGACTTTGCTTGAGACAGCGATATGCCCAACTTCTCTAAACATCGACCCGTATATACATAAAACAATTATTATACGTATGTTGTTTTTTACGGGCACGCATTTTTCTTACCAATGTATACAGGAAATTATTAAAGCAAAATATATATATATATATATATATATATAGAGAGAGAGAGAGATGCACGCATGTACCTTTACTTAGATATCACCTGGCCAGTATGCGGTAGGGGTTTAGAAATATTTCTCTGACTAGCAGAATTATCTTATTACGTAGTAAAAGTGCGATCTTGTTGAAACCAACTCGACATATTATATTAGAAAGGAGCGGATTCATAACGCCACTAGGTGCAGTGTAAATCTTATGAACAATGTTTGCTTAAGTCATTTACCATGTGTACGGCATGACAAATGCAAAGTTCTAATCGTGCTAATACATTACTGTTAGATTTGTTAGCAATGCACTCAAATTGTTTTCGACCTAAACACAT
Source organism: Dermanyssus gallinae (assembly GCA_003439945.1). Lineage (NCBI taxonomy): Eukaryota > Metazoa > Arthropoda > Arachnida > Mesostigmata > Dermanyssidae > Dermanyssus > Dermanyssus gallinae. The sequence goes on along the minus strand of QVRM01004887.1, from coordinate 25,501 downwards.
ATTTAAAATTTATAATAACATTTCTTGAAGACACGCAACTTATTTTTCGTAATCGTGTGGAAAAATGCTAATATGGAGATACAATACAGTCTATTATGCAAAAGTAAATCTACTGTCTACACGTAGGACCACAAACACTTACACTGATTGAATACTGTTCATGGAAATCACGAGACATTCAAGCTTTAGCGTGCAAACGCTTGTTAATCATGTTAGCACATTTAGCTTAGGAATTTGATGAAACGAAACGGTTACGGAATCATCATGTTACTTCCAAGGAAAAGCATTTGGCGGAGCACTATTGTACGGAACCGTTTATACGGCGCCGGAGCAGCAACAGACGAGCTCAGGTACTAACTAACAGCATACGTGTACAAATGATCACACGCAATATTACCTCTAGATGGAACTATCACATTAGCAGCCACCACATATCAGCAAACGCTGAGACTGACTGCACTTTGTACCGGTGGCCCTAAACCGTTCAAATACAATTGAACAAACTTGCTCTCTCTTGTTTGTTTTCATTACGCATGTGACACGGTTGTGTTCACACAGACGGAGAGCTGAAATAAAGCCGAACGTACCGAGAACGAAGCCATCCTTGCTCCACTGCACCTGACCTCCCAGATTGCCGATATGGCATTGTAGTTCTGTTGTTTGACCTTCGACGAGCTGGACGCTCTGCGGCCGCACTTTAAAGTACTGTTGATCGGGATTCTCCTCGCAGCGTACCACGTCGTACCCTGAAACCGACAGCAGTCGATATTTGCTTTGCGCTGCCTAAATATGGCTCAGCTAACGTAATCAATCAATTGTTATCGCTGCTGTACGGTGTTAGTCTAGCTACAATAACAACGATACTAACAACGGTAAAAAAAGACAACGGTAGTAACAACACTAAAAACAACACATGCTCTAGACAACTGTACGGCCTACTGCAACAAGCACACTCATCAAAGTGATCGGTTATGTGCGGCTTTAAAGATGAGGCTTTGCCTAAACTTTGATGATAAGGTGGCCTACTGAGGCGACAAAAAAAATTTATATATATATATATATATATACATATATATATATATATATATATATATATATATATATATATATATATATATATATATATATATATCACGCAGTCAGTAAATGCATAACTAAAGTACTCAGTATAAGTTCTTTACGTCATGAACGAGATTAGATATACGTATGCACAAAAAACTCATGAAGATTGGCATCGTCGTTGCATCCTCATCACGATTGTATTATGATTACTAACTATAACACTGCGTAAATAGACAGGATTGTGGTAGCCCTCCAGCAAACAAGAACACGCTGAAAACACGCTATATTCGCGCGGGAGACCCTACGACACTACGCCGCTGGACTCGCAAATGTAGAAGCCAGTGTACCTCGGCTGCACATGAGAACGAGTTGTGCAAACAGGAGCTGAAGTGAGCTGAGCCGAAAACTCGAAGGCACGCGAGTTGGAGCGAACAACATCGCGTCAGTTGCGCGTACGAACGAGGCCGTTGTCGCTGTCCGCTTCATTTTGGGCTGTCGTTCAATCGACGTATTTCAATCGGCCCGCGAGTTCGTCACCCTGATAAGGAGCACAAGCTTGTTGATTGACACTGAGCGAGAGGTCGTCGTCGTCGTTGTCGTCGTTTGATTGGGACTAGCTTTCGGCTAGCTGCGGCAGTACGAGCGATAGGTACGTCGTGCTTACCCACCAACAACAACAAGCGGCCCGCGCTTCCACTACAGCTGTACTCTGTGCTGTTGGAGCTGCAGCTGCTGCTGTGGCGACTGCTGTTGCCGCGATTCTTCTGCTCCTCTCTCCTTGCACTACGTGTGGCGTCAATCACATGCGAATTCTGCTGAATGCTGACGTGCCGTCTATCGGCTGACGTGCCGTAAACTAGCTAGGAAGCAAAACTAAGTAGCGTAGCGTGCCGTGAGGTCTAAGAGGAGACCGACCGACCAACCTTACTCGAGTGCGTGCGTTCGGTCCTCGAGACGAAGCACAAAGTTGCAATCTCAGCGTACTGTGCTCGTTCGCCTCTACCTGCTCCTGCTGCTCCTGCTACTGCTGTTGTTGATGTTGTTGTTAGTGGTGGTGGCGGCGGCGGCGCTATTCCTTGACCTCAGGAAAAGTGAGGAAACAGAGCTGTACCTCCGACGGGCGCGGGAACACAGGCAGTAGGACAGCCTTCGGTTCGAGTAGCACGCGTCCGGCGTATGCCAGGTGCCCTGCGTAGCGTGACTGACACACAGTGAAGTTGCACGCCGTAGTCGAAACTGAAGTCAGCTGTGCCGTGTAGTCGCGCCGTTGTTCGTGTCGTCGAAAGTCGTCTTATTTACTAACTCACTGGCGGCGAACGACTCACCTTATACCACCCAGATGCATCCACATCCGCCCGGCGCCGAAAGCCGCTTCAGTTTCTGCGTTCCGCTTTTGCTTCCCTTGGGCCCATCTCTAAGAGGTGAGGTCCCCCCCGAAAACCGCCCGTGTTCTTCTCTTCTCTTGTTCTCGGCGTTACTCGGCACGTACCCGAACATGTAGTAACGGTTGGCGTGCTAAGCAGTCGCAAGCCATCGCGATGAACCAAGCCACAGCAACCCCGCACAAGCCAAACCCCCTCACACGCCAAATCCCCGCACACGCCAGAACCCCCGCACACGCCAGAACCCCCGCACAAGTCAAACCCCTGCGCAAGCCACACCGCCGAAGCCAATGCTGGGTCGTTGTTACGCTGCCCAAGAGACATCCAAGATAGAGAACGGGATAGACAGAGTGCAAGCGAGCAGAGTCACACTGAGACAGACACCCCGAGCCAAGCGGAAACAATTCCGGAAGTGCTTAGTAAACGTCGTGTTGTAGCAGCGGTGGCCGTTGTTGTCGTAGTCGTAAGAGTAACAGTAGTAGCAGTAGTAGTAGTAGTAGCAGTAGTCGAAGTAGTGTCGTACAGCCGGGGCTAAACGTTGCAAACGTCCCAATGGTAGGTGCTTGGGACGTTCACGGGGTGGTGTACGCCGGTCGGGGGTAGCGTGGCGTTGGACGATGGCGGAAGGAAGGAAGCAAGCAAGCAACGAAGCGACGAACATGTACAAAACACCTACTAAGATAGATCTACTACACATCAACACACACAGAGATGTTCTAAGTGCAGCCAGAGATACGACGGACGTTGCACTGCCGACACCGCCGCATCTGCTAGAGGAAGAACTCCGGGCCGAGCAGCAGCAGCAGAAACTGTGGTTCCGATTGTTGTTTGTTGTTGTTGCTGTTGTTCCTATTGTTGTTGCTGGTGTTGTTGTAGATGGATGCCGTTGTTGTTCTTGCCGATGATGTTGTTGTTGTTGCTGCTGCTGCTGTGTTGTTGTTATTGACACTACAGCTGCGTCGGTGGTAAAAATGCTTGCAGATGGCAAGACCGAACCGAGAGTGGAAGAGATAGAACACCGATGTAAACACAAAACATGGCCCGGTGTACGTCGCCGCCACAGAGGGCGCCACCTGCGATTCTACCCCCATCTCCCAACTACCCCCGCGCGCACCCCCTTCAGTCTGCACCCTTGTCGGGGGGGGGGGGGGGGGGGGCTGCCATAGGCAACAGGTGGGCCATAACAAGTAAGGCGAGAGCAGTATGATCAAAGCCCAATTTTGTGCTCGATGTCTTCTCTTTTGGTCTCTATTTCTTAGCCGCTGTCTTTTCTCGTTGAATACTGCCCGGTAAGGCACCGGTGACCAAATTTGATCACGGACGAATAAATTGACTTAGTCACTATCGTTGTTAAGTGAATCACCGACGCTGCCGACGTTTTATAGGCAGCGTATTAGACTTTTGTAGTGGTGAATAGTAATCATAAACGCATGGCTATACCGTAAAAATCCTAACCAACTCAAAAAATTATGACAAAATTGTTTAAAGGCCGTTTCGCCCATCTAGGACCAAACTTTATATGAGTCAAGGGATAAGTCGTACAAGGTACAAGATATTAAAACACAGCCAGATAAATTATATCATATTGGTAAAGGACAACTTGTGGAAGAAACGCAGCTATAGCAAACAATCCTGCTCCTACCAATCCGAATGTTATTGCTCCTGCAACAAAACATCCTATTGCTAATAGAGAACAAACAACTGAAAGTGCAGCGTCTAGACTTTCATTATTGGACTCGTTGTGGGATGAAGTGTTTTTGACTGACAGTGGTAATGTTATCAAAATATTGTGATGATTTATTAATCATTTACAATGCTTTCGCACACTCGGCAGTGTTCGCCTTTATATATATATATATATATATATATATATTATTAATCATTTACAATACGTTTGCAGACTCGACAGTGCTCGCCTTTATATATATATATATATATAATATTAGAAACTTGTATTAGCAATGGAATAATTTGTGAACGTTCGTATGCACGTTAGAATGAATATATATTGTATTATAGACGGAGAACAGTCTCTCCGATAGTCATGTTTCGCCGTTTCACGTACGCACCGGTGGACGCCAATGTGCAGCGGCTGCAGTAACAGGAACGAGCAGGGGTACAATTGTACATTAGAACGTTGGATGGTAACGTTTTTCGACGCCAAACGCCCTGGCCAGCATGTCGGGCCCGCGTTGAGGGGTGGCCGTCTGTACTGTGTTACTTCTTCGAGCAGATTAGCGCGGCCAGAGCGTTACGTTCACCGCGTGAACGTGTGGTGTATCACACGTTCGCGCTGTCGCAGGCTTGTCTCCGTCGCCAAGGGACGACGCGCCGTAGTCGAGACAAATGGGTAGGTGAGACAAAGAGCCTTGACGTGGCGACGACGCGGTACGACAGACTCAGTGCTCCTCTGTTTGGGGCTCCTCTGAGCGACGTGATTCATGTTGGCACATTTGCACGGCTCGCAACGGCTTGGAACGGCGTTGCGGAGGCGTCAGGGTCGTCACCGTCGTCGTCGTCATCGTCTTCGTCGTCTTCTACACATGACAGTCGTCCACCATTAAGACGCGGCCTGCGGACGCGTTGAGACGCCGACGGCCGATTGTCGGACCGAAATATTTGCTGTATGCAAGAGCAAATTGAGAGATCATCTCCTGCCATACCGATCCGCTGATATAACGCTGACGCTACTAGCCAAACAACCAGCCAGGAGGAAGAAGAACTATGCTATGCAGGCAGCACCTACCCCCGTTGAAGAAAGCTACGCGGCCATGGCAACTTCCCTCCCGCGCCTCTCGGGCACTCCGTGATAATTATAGCTGTGCCATTCATCAACTGACCCATTGTACACGGAGTGGTTGTTGTAGTAGTGGTAACAACAGCATCGGGAAATAAATGGGTGGCGGCGTGGTCCAGAGGGCTAGTACGCTAGTCGCAGTTGCAAATTACTGAGGTGTCGCCGGTTCGATTCCTGTTGTTGACCAAATTTGCTTTGCGCGATGCTCATTGAGAATAGATTATAAGCCATGCTGCCACAAATACTGTTGTGAAAACCCTAGATATCGCAACATCTCCAGCCCCCGACGCGTTGAAGATATGCTTAGCGGCGATTGTAAGTCAACAGGGTACAGATGATAGTCTAGAATTAGAGCGAAAAGAACAACAACAACATGATCAACAATACCGCTAGTGGCAATAACGGCTGCAACAACAACAGAATTTGACACTTTCCTAACAGCAACAAAATTTGGCACCGCTACAACAACAACAACAACAACAACAACAATAAGATTTGACAACACTACAACAGCTCGAATGCGTTTCCCCGAGCAGCCTTGCTGACCTAGTTACGATGGCAGGGTATCTCCTGCCAACAGCTTCCGGCCAAGCACTGTGTCGTCTCAATGTCGAGTTCCGTGTCGCTCGATGTGTACGACGGCGATTGTATAAGACTGTACACGTATATATATATATATATATATATATATATATATTATGTGTGTGTTTGTGTATGCTGTAACTGGCAAGTGGCTTCCGTCCGGTCGCATAGACGCCGAGGAGAATGAAGAACTCTTGTTGAGTCTGGCTAAAGAACGCGCGGCTTAATTCATCTTCGTCCCACCCACCAAGAGTTGGCCCAGTTTGGAGGGCGGCCGGTGAGGACCCGCCAGGTTATTTATTGCACCGCCAGCACCCCCTGCGTTCTTTTGATTGTCGAACCCGCTAGCGACGAGACCCACTCGGTTTCGTCGTTATCATTGTTTTTGTTGTCGTTGTTGTTGCTGTTGTTGTTACTGTCATTGTGTTGCGCCTCCACAGCTCCACAACTATAACCCCGCCTCATGCCGCTTCCGCATCTTGCCATCATAGAAGAAGAATAGATGCACCTTTACACAGTTCCCGCTGCTCGTCTCTTATCATGAATGAGGCGTAAACGCTGACATGAAAGCATTGTATAGTAAGTAATAGTAGAAGCTAGGTCGATAGAGCCGTCGTCGTGCTGGCAGCGTCATGGAACTCTATGAACTTACCCTCGACTCCCTACCGGAGCATAGCGGGCGAGGACAAAGAGCACCTGCACTTATTAACGGCTTAGCACCGTCATTGATGAACACAAATGTCATTCCTATAATCATAGATTATTTTTTTTATTAACACCCGGGCTAGGTAAGTGTGTTTATGTTACATCACAGTTACGTACGACACAACAACCGATCTAGCGTTTTGCCAGTTCTGCTATGGACCGAACCGCCGGACAAACCACGGTGTGGTATTTATCACATTTAATCCAGCGTTCTTTGCATTGACATTCGTCTTGTGGTTTGTGGAAGCCCTCCACGTTGCATAGAACGTAATCAAACCCGTGGGCTGCAAAGGCCGTTGTTAAACGCCGATATTTCACCCCGCTAGCCCTCCACCCAGTGCTTTTCATTGCTGCTGTCCCATAAATTCCTACGTCTACCTCGCTAATTTTGGTTTGCCTGTTTCACATATGAACGTCAAAGGCGCACGTTTTCTTTGGATTCCATCATCGTTTTTGCAGCTCTTCTGTCAGCAGTGGGCCACCTTCCAACACGTGGAATCTCATTCCTATAATGGTATGCTTTTCTATGCGAATTGCTTGTTGTCATTGAAGTGTTTTAAGTGTACTCTTTAAACACGGCTTAAACGTACTGTATGAGTTTGAGCGTAGCGCTAGCTATCGAAGCGGCAATGTGCCTTGCCCACACACTGCAAAAGATGAGTCGTTCCATTATACACTCTATTTTGCGTTCGTTGTCAGCTCTAACTTCTATGCTGTTTGCCAGGTCTTAATGAACCTTGCAGTTCCAATGTGAATTGAACTTGCCATCTAGCTTAACAGTCATATAGATGTATATATGTATATATATATATATCATATATATATATATGTATATATATATCATATATATGTATATATATCATATCATATATCATATCACCTTTATTGAAAAAGGGGTATTACAATAGAAGCAAAGTTGTTTTGAATCTGTGAACAACGTGCAATCCTCCAGGCAAATGTGTTGTTCACAACGTCCACCCGAGCAATCTCGTGGGGGTGGATGGAAACGCCGCTCCGGAGATTATTTGGTCTTAGAACAAAATACCTAGTAATAAGTGTCTGACGCGCTAGTTGTTTAAACATGCGGTAATCGGCATGGGATTGGTATTCACTAACACTAGGCAATGTGATGCGCTCGCGTGGTAGACAACACCGGCGAGCAACTCGTTTCACAAACTTATCCTGCACGCTCTGCAAAAGGTCAACATCTCGTTTATATAATGGCATCCATACGTGACAGCAATAAGTCCACTTTGGTACCACTAAGGTTTGATACAGCTTTAGGTACACATTATGGTCCTGTATAATGAAAGACCGCATTATGAGATTACATATTCAAGACGCGGCCTTGACAACCTCAGCCATGTGAGGTCTAAACTTCATTTGGTGGTCGAAGATTACCCCAAGGTCTTTGTAGCGTGAGACTTCCGGAATGGGTTGGCTGTTTAGCATATACTGAGTAGTATCTGGCAGTGTCTTGAGAACAGCAGATTTGGAAGAAGATATTTGCATGCGGTTGTCCTCTGCCCATAGGGATACGGTGTCAATCGCTTTCTGTAGTATAGCTATGTTGCTGTCGTTTTTTGCCTCAACATAGATTTTGAGATCGTCCGCATACAGCTTATATGTAACACCAATACCTCAAAGCATTACCCCGAGATCCTGTACAAATATAGTGTACATTAGGGGGCCTAAGAATGAGCCCTGCGGGACACCAGATACGCACCTGCCGACCGCGGAATAGCTATTCTCAACTTTGACGACAAATGTACGGTCTCTCAGGTAAGCTCTGCACCAGTTTATGATTCTTGGGCCGATACCTAACGCTGACATCTTTGTCAGAAGCAGATGATGGTCAACGCGGTCAAATGCACGTGAAAAATCAAAGTAAACGACATGCAGAGGGATGTTGCGATTTCGAGCAAGCGCCCAATCGTGAGCTACTTCCAATAACTGGGTACCCGTTGATCGACCCTTTGTAAAACCATGTTGTGAAGAGTCCAACAGGTCTTTAGAATCAAGAAATGTGTAAAGCTCAGACACAATTATTTTCTCCATTAGCAAACAAGGTATTGAACATTGAGACACAGGTCTGTAATTTTCTGGCGCTGCACGAGAACCCTTTTTGTGCGTCGGGGTGATAATGGACTGCCGAAAGAAACTCGGTACTTCACCGTCTTCGAAGAAGCGAGTGAATATCAATGATAATGGTTCAGCCAAGCTGACAGAGAGCTCTTTGAATAAAATTGGAGGAAGGTTGTCGGGAGTCCGCGAGCATTTTTTCTTAAGGCTGTTGAGGTGCACTATTACCTTCTCCTTGTTAAAAACAATGTCGTTTATAAGAACCGTCGGGATCTGATTAACGGTGTTGGGAATTCCAGACGGCTGAACATATACGCTCTCAAAGTAATCTTTCATAGCTGCCGCTTTGTCGTAGTTTTCTGTGACCGTGTGTTTGCCAACTATAAGTGGAGCCACTATAAGTGGATATATATATTATTCTCTTAGAACCCGTGACTACGCGTTTGCGCGGAGACAATTGTCCACTCTAAGGTGCAAGCCCAACAAGGTTACCTGTTTCCTTTATTTTATGTTGACATTATTTAATTGAGAATGCGGTACGAAAACTCGGACTCAACACAGAAAGCTCATCAGCACCTGTGGGGCGGCCATTAGTGCGCGTCTCCAGCCCACAAAGGACCAGCCATGTTGTCGACTGCCTTCTGAGCGAATACTATTTGCGCGTCGCTTCAAATAATCAGGAGAGTGACTTGCAAGAATGTTTTCGATATACTCGAAAATGCACTACCTTGCCTACGTTAACACATCTTCAATGTGCGCATGTGTATCGCATACGCCTTGAGTGGAAGACGTGCGGCGTGATCAACATATGATATGGTGTTAGCTAAAACGTGGTGGTTAATTTCAAATTGCATTTTCCTAATTATCTGTCTGCTGTTTGGTCTCGTTAAAATGAATGAAAATAACTCACTTAAATCATTCTGATTGCCTTACCACCAGAACTACCGCGTATATTTTGTAATACCTATTTCTTAGCTCTGCTCATGTCATACGTTTGTGTTAATAGCAAATAATAATCCTTTTCACTCTACAGTCTTACACTGCTCCTTGTGCAGTTGGCACTGCTGCTATGCGCCTGCGCTCGGCGCTGCGCATTATATCCTAGAAAGTTTGACAAGAGGTTCGAAACCTGGATACTTGCATTGCCTCTCGCTTCTGGTCTGGTCTTGCATATGACAATCGCCACGTCTATACCAGACACATAGTTTATACTAGCTGTCATCACCTCGTCTGTTCGAATACGAACTTCCACGACGAATACACAACAGAGTGCATCTGTCGACTGTGTGCTCTCAAGCGTGTACGAAGTAACATGTGCATCTGCCTACCTGGCCCTTACGAAGGGATCAAAGCCCTGCCTCTCTCTCTGCCGAATGACATACCGAGAACAGCTGACAACAGTAGAAGTATCAATTTTGTAGGCGCACTCAGTATAAACGTGAAATAAATGTGATGATGATGTTACCTCCTAGGGATCTCACAGAACGTCATCAAACCTTGTCTGTGAAGAGAGAGGAACTCCTCACGAGAGGAGTAGCAATCTTCGGCCATTGCAGGAGCTGCATCAGCAGCAGCAAATACAGCGCAAGGGGTAGTCAAGGGGTAGTCCAAACTGTACAACCATGCGCGCGTGCGTACATACATAAAATTCGTGCGTCGGGTCACCGGTGCGTGTTGCAGTGTAGTGGCAGCAATAGCAGCACCCTTGAACCTAAACCTGCCTCGTTCAGATATATGCTCTCTCATCTGTCTTTCAGCCCACTTGTTGCTGGTTGTTCGGCAGGTAGAAGTGGAAAGTGCAGTAAATGTTTGCGCGCGCCTTTCGAGATGAAGCTCTGCTTGATAGAGGACCGACCACGGCGGTGCTTGGGCGTCATTATCGCTTTCGCTGTTAGTGTTATCGTAGTTGACGTTGTTTGTCGTCAGCTCGTCGTCAGCAACCCAATCTAAACATCGTCATCGGAGAACGTCGGTGGCGTTCATGGTTTCTCTTACCTCTTACCTGTGAAGCAATGCGCGAAGCAGTCCCATGGACGTTAAATCTTGGCTGAGAGTCAGCCCCGAAAGTTTTTTTTTTATAGTGTGTACGTTTGCATCGTCCCAAATTGAACTTGCGTTGTCTCTCGCTTTCTTTCCTTATATATAGATATATATTTCGTCGGCTCGCAACACGGCTTAACGCCGAGTTTCGAGTAATAGCCCATAAAGTTTCGCCAGCCATAAAGGTTAACATCAAAATATGGCACAAAGATTCTTGACACGCTCCGGAAGGGAACAGAGGAACTGACATATTTGTAGGGAATTATATTTGTACATTTACCTTGTTTATTACGTATTACCTACGGCTTTGATGACAAAATGAATAACATGTATGGTAAAATTATTATTTTTATTCATATATTTGGCACTGGCATAACTCGCCACCCCTCTCTCCCGCCGCAGTGACGGTCTTCGACATCACCGCTAGAGGTTCAATTATTGTTCTCATCGTTGTTGCCGTCATAGTTCCTCTGTCGTGTGTGCTTCATCAGTCATCACCTGCCAGCTGTCCGTCCAGCTGACGTAGTCTTTAGCTACGAAACGACAACGAACGTAGTGTGACGACGACACTCAATGTCGGAACGATTGTTACCGCTACCACGGCGGAAGGGCAACGCAACTAGAGCCTCTTGTCTAGTTAGTTGGCTGTGATGATCCTTTTGCTATGCACAAACAAATAAGCTAAGACTTCACTCGCACAGTTCTGAGAGCAGCATCAGCAGTGTCAGCGACTTGGCCGAAGACAGTTGTGGCAGTGGCGGGGGCGGCTAGGGCCGGAGAAGGCGATGACGGGAAGAGCCGCCACAACAGCAGGGGCGGCGGCGGCGACGGCGGCATATGTGCCGGCGACTAGACAGGGGCTAGAGCCCTACACTATACTACTCCGATGATAGAGCTCGGAGAGATCCGGAGGTCGCTGCAGGCAGAAGATCAATAGATCGGACACTGATCGAGTGAATCTGCTCGAGCTAGCTGCTGCTCGCCCTCTGCCTCCCTCTGCTCTGCGCCCGACCATCTTCTTTTACCCGTCAGCGGTACGTAAGGCCAGACAAGGCTATAAGTAGACGGCGTAGCCAAACATACGAACAATGACTTAACGAAGGCAAATAGGACGAGACCCTGAGAGAAATAGGGAAGGAGAGAGAGGGGGGATAGTTAGAGGGAGAGAGAGAGGAATAGCTAGAGAAAGAACAAAAGAAGGCATCCGAGCGAGAGGGTGAGAGACTTAGATTGAAAGAATGAAAGATAAGACAACAAACGGTGGCGGCAAAATAGAATGAAGATGAAGCAGAACACGACGAGGACGACGACGACGACAGCAGCAACAGCCGCAGCGGCAGCAACAACAAGCGAGGCGACCTCGACGTAAAATGCCTCTGACGTGTCAGCAGGGTCGCCAGCCACTGCGTACCTTTGCCACCATCCTCGCTAGAACACGTACGTATGTCAAAGCCTGCCTGTTCGTCTGCATGTGTCTGTCCATCTACGAGATACGCAGAAATTGATAGTCAAATACGGGAACAATAGAGGCGACAGGGAAACGCAGGCGTGGAGTACGGTGTTGCAGCAGCAGCAACTACACTAACAACAACCACAACAGCGTCCACAGCAACAACAACCGCAGCAACTACAACAATAACAACAGCAACAACAACAACAACAACGCTATTCATGTAGGTGTATAACTATACGTCTGACTGGCGTCAGAGGAGTGGACGACGACAAAGGGAATGACAATGATGGCGAAATCCTGACGAGAACAATATGTGCAGGGCAGCACATCTTTCCGCCAGAAGCAACTCGTTGCCCATTGACAGTGCAAACAACGACAGTGATGGTAAAAGTCGCTCGTAGGCTGCAGAGGAGTACTCGGGCAGTTCGTTGGTGACATACAGTAGTAGCTAGGCATGGTTAGAATTGCACGTAGAGCACGCATGTATTAGCCACCGAATTACCACGTAACCCGTACAAAAGGTACTGTTCTAGACAAAAGTGTTCATTTCAGACCCACCAGTTCTGATGCAAGCACTACTTCCACCACCACCACTTATTCCTAACTCGCTTGCAGAGGGTTGCGCACACCCCCCCTCCTCTTGCATTACCGCACCCCCTTAGCGGTTAGGAAACCTCTCAAACGTTGGTCTTTTGACGTTTGACCAACAAGTTCACGCACGTTACGCATGTGGTGTGTTTTTAGCATCTTTAGAACATCTAAGAACACAGTCGGTAGCAGATAACTGTTCCACCTACTCAAACTCCTACATATTAGCCAAACTAGATAACTATGTCCAGAGTCGGCTAGCTATGTAGTTATTTAGTTTTCTGTGTAACGTTGTCATGTACGCAACTTAAACTAACTAGTTAAATGTTCGCTTGCCTGGAAATCATAGGTTGGCAGAATATTCTGTCCTTAGTTGTAGTCTATCGAGCACCCCATCGAGCACTTTGTTTGAGATGGCATCATGCAGGTTTGGAATTTACTTCAGTTGGATTTTAGTTTATTGGAAAGTATACAGTTAATTTTGGTGCGTGCGCCTGGAAACGATAGTTTATTGTTTACAGAGCTCGTCGCATAATAAGAGCGTTATACATGGCACTTCAGCGTTACGTTGCAGACAACCGTGGACGAGGGTTTTGCTATTTCGACGACAAGCGCCTGAAATTGTGCACGCTTGTACACAACCAGCTACACCACACCAAACTGCACAAACCTCGAGAATGACTTGACCCCGAAGAACGTATGCAAAGTATAGCCTGTTTTGGGAAGATCATTTTTAGTAACAATGGGCATTGTTCACGGTCCGGCAAGCCAATGTTGTAAAGACAGGCCACGAGGAAGCCGAGAATAGCAGGACGACGGTCTTGCTGGACGGTGGAAACGCACACACAAAGAGAACCACACGCCAAAGAGGCTAAAGGAACGCAGCATCTCAGCCGCTGGAAAGATAAAAGGCTGTCATAGTTGAAACAAGAAGGTTGTTTAAGGTAGAAAACGAATATATCAAATGCTTCACTTTGCACCTCGGAACTGTTATCTGAATATTTTTAAATAAGCTTCCAATAGCTCATGGCTTCAATGACTCGACGCGTGGCTGGAAACTGGCGAAGTAATAATAGTCGTAGTATGTTAGTGCTAGTTCCCTCCCCCGACCATATTATAAACCTAATGAATGAAACTAAAGTAAATATACATTTTAGGTAGGTTAAAAATCGTCTCACCTTCGTTGCGTTGCATATATTTACAATTAATTTGTATATGTAAATTTCGTTTTCCTCTGTTGTTTGACGGGCTTGTCTTCTGGGCTACTTTCGTTGTTCGTGTGATGTTTCTACCTGTGAGAGTAGTGCGTTAGCACCTAACCATATGTCTGCCTACGTTGTTGAAGAGCATAGCGACAGTAACAAAAAAAGACAAAGCGCTCCCATTTTTGTTTCTCTTACAGCAGCGTTGCGGATTACCTGACATTTGTGCCAAAGGCCAAGCCCGCTGTTAGCAAAGCGTACGATATTCAAATTTAGATTTGCATAGAAATTGAATTGAATTGTCAGTCGCTTGCCCCTGGTGTGCCTCTGCGACTGCGACTATTCCCATCTGGCATACGTTTCTTAAATGTGCGTTCCCGAAAGCTCCCATATTAGCCAAGCTGTGTCTTTTTAATGGAACAAAGAACTAAGGCTAAAATATTCGTGTGTACGGCATTCCTGCTTCAGCCGCCACTCAGCCATAGCGGAACCTAATCTGCGTCTACGGTGTATAGCATCGCTCAGTGTTTCTCACACATGTATGCGTATATATATATATATATATATATATATATATGTATGTATATACACATACTCACACTGCCGATCAATGACGAATTCAAAACCAGCCCAGATTTGAACACACTCAAGTCCGCTGGCTATGGCCGTGTTGTGACAACGCCCGCCCCTTCATGCAATGCGTTACCGCCCGAGCTACCACCGACGCTTTAAAGTAAGCGAGCTGTTTTCGCAGAAGTCACCTCTGATCTAGCTGTAGGCTCTGCCGGGCAATATTTGTGCATAAGGCCATCTAGGACGACGTCACTGGCACTCGGAATATAAGACTGGCCTGACCAGTTCGCCGTGTCAAACTCACCACTGCTGTGACTGCATAAAAGTTTCATCCTCGCTTTCGATTTCCCTAACCCCATGTCGAATATGCCGAGTGGCGCAGAAGTCCTAAAGCGGATACGAATGACTGGGGCTGAGGCTCGAGTGGCCTTCGTAGCCTCGTGCGATACGTAGTTGTTGTCCAATGTCGTTTATTGGAACGTGTCACTTTAACATTTTCTTGCGTCCGTCAAGTCCGCGTGGTTAAACCGGTTCAATGAACAGAGACACAAGTGGAATTTATGTCAGAAATCAAAAATCGGAGACGCCAATATATATATATATATACTCCTAAGCTAAATTGCACCTGCCTACAGAAAGCGTTAAAATTAAAGTACCCCGTATCATGGAAAGCTATCCACTCCAAATCTCTGCTGCACCGCTAGAGGAGCCCCGCCGAGCTTGCAGGGTCCGTCTACGTCCTAAGATAGCCAATCGCCCTCCCTGCCACCGAGTATGCACGCGTTGCAGATCAAGTCACCGGCTAGAACTTTCCTATCTATGCGAAACGTACAGAGAAATACGAAGAGCCTTACAAAGAGCAACTAGGACTAGGAACATAGACCACTGGAACTATATCATTGTGCGGGGGGGGGGAGGGGACATCAATGAACATCATTGGGAAAAAAATCGTCTTTTTACAGTAGCACTTTGCTCAGTACTGCGAAGAAGGCACAGCGGTCGTAACAGTGCCTTACATCGTCAGACTCTCCTGAG
>QVRM01004887.1:0-7500 GCA_003439945.1 Dermanyssus gallinae | reverse complement strand
TATATCCGTTAAAATGGCTTTTTTTATTTGTCAATATATATTACAATCCTGTGTAAGTGAACGTGTTAACTTTACGCTAGAATACAAGAATGTAGTTTATAGTTTTGTATTCGATTTAATTGCATATAATTCGTTTATATTGTGCATGTATACATGTAAGCATGTATACAATGTAGGACCATGGTAACACGGCTGACGCTATAACGTACCTAAGAAATGATTTATCTTTAAGACCACCAAAATGTGGAAGTAATTTTTATGAAATAAAACAATTTAAAATTCGGAAACCACTGCCACAGGCATTTTCTCATAGATCTCTTGCAGATGAGAAGCTTCTTACTTTTTCATCGCGGGCTCCTACTAATAACTATAATAAGCATCTACGAGTAATTTCTCATTCGTCGAGATAGACACCACTAAGCACACTCAGCCAAAAAAAATCGCATGGGAAGCTGATTCTTCTTTTGTAAAATTGGTTCATTATAGTTGTGTTTACTGGAAGACGTTTACTTCTATTATAGCTTATGGGCACATTTCAGCAGTATATGTCCACGGTTAAGTTGTAGTAGGTGAAGAAGCAGCAAATTAAGAAAAACGCAATTTTTTTGAAAAGAGAAATCTAAGCTTCGACTAAGTGCTTAGAATACAACATATATATATATATATATATATATATATATATATATATATATATATATATATATATATATATATATATATATATATATATAATTTCCAATTATTCACGATCGGCCCATGACATTTGGGTTCCTGCGAACGTGTGCACTATTACGGGGGGTGCAGTGTAGAGACAACTATGACCACCACCACAGTATATATATATATATATATATATATATATATATATGTATATATACACTGTGGTGTTGTTTCTCTTATTATTGTTGCTGCTTTTCTTAGCTTTTTGTCGTCGTCGTTATTGTTGGGTTGCAGCTGACGTCATTGCAATAGTATTGCATGTGCTTTGAGAGCCTCTAACTATAGAACTGTTTCCATTGATTTGTCTAATTAAACCTTCGATATATATATATATATATATATATATATATATATATATATATAGAAGCTTTCATTAGACAAAACAATAGAAACAGTTCTATAATTAGAGGCTCTCAACGGACATGCAATACTACTGCAATGACGTCAGCAGCAATCCAACAATAACGACGACGACAAATAGCTAAGAAAAACAGCAATAATAAAGGCAGCAACAACAACACAGCTTCCACAGCGAGTGGCATGACTTATTTGTACAGTGTGTTTTCGTAGCCAAGTCACCCTAGGTCTCTACTTCGGTTTATGTGTGCTTGTGCTGCGATATGTGCGTGGGGTAACCTATTAGAAGAGTAGAGGTTGACAGCGGCGCAGACGGCGTCCCACGAAGAGGCCCTGAGTCAGTTTGTTTACGCCGGAAGCTACAACATAATCATGACGTCTACCGGGGCCAATGTGTTAACCCAAGGGACTCAACGCCGTGCTGCCCGGTTGGGATCAGGGGCCATTCCGTGGTTGACGGTCAACACAGCTTGCGTCCGCTTGCGCACGCGCGTCTCTTAACGCAGTCAAACCGAGGGCCGGGACCTTCGGCTTCCGACGACCATTCCAACCTATGGATAGTCGCTAACATTAGCCATGGCTCGGTTAAGAGCGTCGAGCAGGCCTATATTGGCTTTGCTCCGTAAGCAGTCGGTTGGGTTTTGCTCTCTCAAACGAGACCTCTCACAACCGGCGGAGTTCGGTGTCCTCACAGGTGGCCACCGAGATTCTCACATACCTCCTCAGCAAAAGCCCATCCATCGTCTCTTTCGCTCTCTTCCTTGAGGGACTATTCCCAGCGCAGATCTAAAGAAGAAAATGTTTACTCGCATGTAACTCGCATACCCTGTACAGTCTCCCAGATTTGAAACTGGGAAAGCTCGGAATTAGAACGTTGACGACGGAGACTTATTTCTAGAACAGTTACTTGTACATGTCAAAGGCGTATGCAAATTATGACGCCATGCCGTTTTTACGTTCTCGTCGATCAGAGATTGCAACACCGTGGATATTGTTTGAATAGATTATTAAAATCATAATATTGTTAATATCGTCGACTCCGTCACCATTTAGTGCTACGTGCTTTTTTTTTATATATATAATCATTTGGCGCTTTATTGAACACCGTTACGAAAGGCATTGCTCGCATATATATATATATATATATATATATATATGTCAACATAAAATAATATTTTGATAAAGCAGTATTCGTATACATCGCGCAGGCGAACAATAATCTGCATTCTATATATCTGGGCAAACACATTTAACTACCCACTATAGGAAGCAACTCTTATTTAAGAAGCAATATTTAGTATACCCATAAATAGGGCCAGCTAAGTTGGCCCATACGCACAGATACTTGTTGCAATGCAGTATTACAGTAGTAGAAGTTCAATTTTACAACTGTCACAACAAAATTAAACTATAAATGAAATGTCAATACGCACAATTTATACAAAATTATTAGTGTTAAAATTAGTATTATATAAGGTGATACTACGTAAAAATGTTTTATATTTAAGGAATCGAAGGGGCTGTAATTTACTCTTTGTTGTAAGTTTGCGCAGTGCACGTTGCACTTATGAGTACATATTCATTTCAACCCTTTTAATCTTTTAACCTACACGACTCCTAATTATTATATATATATATATATATACATATATATATATAATATATATATATATATATATTATATAGTATATATATATATATATATATATATATATCATATATATACATATAATATATATATATATATATAAAGCTAATGTGCTTCAGCATATGTAATAACTATTTTGCTATTATTACTGTTGTTTTAATTATCGCTTGTTAGTTAAAATATTAATTGAAAAGCACTGATTTTTGAAATAAAAGGATACATTATATCCTCCTGTACGTATATTGGCGAAAACGTATATATATATATATATATATATATATATATATATATATATATATATGTATATGCGCATGTTCGTATGGCAACTTGTAAATAAGCTCGCAGTCATACAAACTGCAAATTCGGGCGTTTTTGTGTTTATAGACGTCTATATCTATGTACGTATTTTATCTGTATCAGTGACGTGGAGGGTCCACGCAATTTACAACACAGATACAGCAAATGCCAGCCTGATCCCTACTTAGATACCCTTATAGCGAGACGAAATACAACAGTGTTCTACGAAGATTATTACTTTTAGTATATATACATTTATATATATATATATATATATATATATATATATATATATATAGATTATAACATTTAGTATATATATATAGCCAAGAGTATTGGTTCATATACGTATATGAAGATGTAAATGCAGCCGTGCACCATTTCGAAATGTGAATCATTGTACAGTGTACAAAATATACGTAATTACTTAGATAGTACACACTAGCCCCCTAGAATTACATTTTCTTAAAGTTATTTTAAGTATAGACGAACAATGAGCATCGCTCAAAGTTAAGAAATTCGATCAACAACAGGGAAAAGCTAAAAATTCGATTAACAACAGGGATCGAACCGGCGACACTCCGGTAGATGACAACCATGACTAGCGCGTTAGACCACGCTTCTACGCTAGCGTTCTGACCAGTTCAATAAGTAAACCGGTAGAGAAAATAACTTAATTCATGTCCCTGCGAGTTGCTATTATGATGCCGCGGGGCATGTCGCACCATCACGAATAGTCGACAAACTAACAGGCAACTATAACACAAGCTTGGAACTCCACAAATAATATATATATATACATATATATATATATATATATATATATATATATATAACATAACGTAACTTAGCTGAAAGTTGTTGAGTAACGTAATTGCAGTATACGCTTTTTGTCAGCAGATTAGAGTTATTGCACTCTGCAGACGCCCCCGAAAAAGACTATGTGAGCCGAACTGCTGGGACCGACACCGGAACCTCTTGGTATGCATCAAGTGTATTACAACGCCTACCACGTATGGGCGCTGACTGAAATTAATTTTCCAGTTAGTTACTGGACCAGTCAGTTTGGCCAGAGGCTTTGCACTAAATAAGACTCACTTCAAATCAGGCACAAAATATCGAGCGCGGTAAACGAGACCGGAGTGAGTTAGTATTGGCGCCAGGCTAACGTTACAAGTGAACGACGATGCCACAAAAGCGACAGCAATAGTGGAAACATTTAGCTGACCCCATAATTCGTTTAGAACACAAAAACATACGACAGTGGTGTCGCAAAATGTTTACTGTGGACTGTAGAGTACCTACGTACTTGTGCCAAACAGCAAAGGAGGACATGGTTCGCGAACTTCGCACCACATATTGTGTTTAACGGATACTTATTTGAGAGCAGATTTACGAGCAATTCCTTTCCATTTCATGTGCTAGTAGCTATGTAGCGTCTGCATAGGCATGCGAACGGAAAAGTTTGCAAAGCTCCTTCTTAACGTCGATAGACATACGGTATTAGAATTGATAGATTACAACCTAATATGTGTTTAGAGCCCCCAGCAAAAAGTGCGGTTCATGAAACTGTGCAGGGCCTAGATAATCGCATGGGAATCCGCACAAAGATAAAGACACATGTAGTTGTACGTACTGATTTCAACATTAATTTGACAAATAAAGCAGTCGCCGGAACAGCTTTTAAAGTTACGGTCATTGAACTTGGATTATTCATTCATAGTAATCGTAATGACCCGACGTATTTTAGTTTAAACGATGACACGGCGCTGTTGATATTGATATATCATCAGTGCATAGAGAGTCGTGCCGCCTATGTACTAGAACAAGCACTACAAATATTTAATGGCAGATAATGTAAACCATATGTAAATAGCCAAAGAGACCAGTGCTCTTCAACGTAGTGATAAATTAAACCTCCAAGAGAAAGACGAGCGACGTCGCATGTAGTAGTATTTTTTCGAACCATGTAACACAATTTCAACTGCTTTAGAATGCAATTTCAAGGAACCGTTCATTAGGCGCGCTAGGACAAGGTTCGGCAAAACGGGTTTATTTTTCAATCTGATCCGTAATATGCTAGCGTAAAAAGATAATTCAATTCCACAAAGGCAACCACTACGCATGAGCGCCCTTGACGCAAGCTATCGGCATAGCCCAAGTGTATTGAAATAGTCCTTTTCTTTCTCTCAGGTCTAACTGAATTCGTAAATTTATTGCGCTACCTTAAACAATTTTGCCAATTCTATTTTATGTCGACGGTTTAGTTATTCTATAAAAATCTCGTAATTATTTGCAGTTTCCGCGGCCAGGGATCAAGGCCTATGGACAACCAAGGAAAATAGTTGTCCCATCGCCGTGCCACATCCACGATCCAGTCTACCCTGCGCTTGGAGCAATAACCATAGGACAATGCCTTTTCTTTTAATGGCCCTGTTCTATAAAGTATTGGGCTATTATGAGGCCAAGCTTAAGGGGAAGATGTTTTGTTGGATCGGGGTCTCAGTGGCAACATCCAACCGCTGGGCTCGAGTCACACACTGGAGAGGGGAACATACGCTATTCACGGCAACTGTGCAACTGCAATAATCGCATTCGCCGTCTTCCGCCAAGTAAAGTATTTTCGTGCTAGCACTTCTTCAAACTATTATGTGTCAGCAGTTTAGGTTTACTTGACTAACTTCAAGCATATTAAGGCCTTTTGGTTGCGTCCGGCCACAGTGCAGTGGTCGGTCCCGTGTGCTGCCGCAATAGTTTCTACTCATTTCTATTTTCGACCTTCGCCTTTTCCCTGTGGTTTCCTCTCCTTGCCTGTGGTGGTTCTGGTCCGAACGGCCAGGCAGCACTGGTTACTTTGGCTCCCGCAAAAGGCTTGCCTGCGTCGGGCTCGGATGGCCCCCTTTGTATTGCGGCCGCCATTTCTTCATTCAGCAGCGCATGTATCTTGTGATAATAATCTCCTACACTCGTAGCTCTCATATAACCCTCAGTGGCATCTCCGCCGGAGCGTATCACGTCTCGGGTTCAATTGCTCTAATCCTATCTGGCGTCGGCAGTTCCAGTGTGTCGCGCAGGTTCTTCTCAATATTTGCCTAGACCGCTTGAGGATCTACACAGGGCAGTAAGGATGCAAACGTCTACTTCTCTACAGTGTGCCTCTCTGCCCGTCGTGTTTAAGATGGTCAATGCCATTTGCCGCCCGGCTCCTTTTTGATACCGTCAAGCTGCAGGATAGGTCTTCATTCCTGTTTTTTGTGACCGCCCTAATCTTAGCCTCTTGTTCTGCCTAGTGGTTGACTTGTGTCCGAAGGCCCTGAAAGGTGTTGACAAACGTTTACCTTTCAGAGACTCTTACCCAGTAGTTAAGCGGTGTCTGTATGTCGGGTTCATTCTACCTTCTTAGCAAGACCCTGGAGCCCCCTCTAGTTGTCCTTACTCGCCGTCCCTTCTCGCAGCACAGGGCGAGTAGTAGAGCTCGACGCGTCGAACACAACGACTCCATTGCCTTCTTTACTAGTGTCGCCAGCATCTTGGTGTCGTCTGACTAGAGTTTCTTGGGTTTCTCTATGTACTAACTAATGTGATGCTGCGGAAATCGGCTTGCCAGATCCGCCAGCATCTTCTAGTCCTCCCCGAACTACCTGATTGTGAGAAGTAGGAAAACCCCGGACACCATGTCAACACAAGTTGGAAGTATTCTTATTCTTCTCCAGTACCGGGTCGTTCTTGGTCGGTAAGTCCGCGTAAGCCAGGCGAAGCTCACGTTGCCTTCCATGGTTGGGTGGTTCCTTTCTTTCTCTTTATAGTCTATTGACCAGGCTAAGGTTGCCTGTCGGGCAGCACAAGAACCTTGCGTATACTTTAGTACGTCTGTATAGGCTAAAGCCTGTACTACTATATGTATGTTATGCTATGCACTGTGACATTATGAGCAAGAAAGTGCATTTTTAATTGCACTTTACCTAACTTTGAGCGATTAAAACAGTTTAGACCTGCGTAAGCGTGTATTATGACGTCGAAACGAGAGACAAAAAGCGCTACGGCATTCGTGGAACGTCCTTGTCATTTAAAGTTATTTAAATGGACGCATCAGTGCGCAATACGGACAAACGCCTTACCGGCCACACATATAACCTAAACTGTAAGAATCCAGATGTTATCAATACAATTATTTCAAAAGCATGAACCAACAGTCGATTAACTTTATGATAATCATATATATATTATATATATAATATATATATCATTTTTTTTTAAGATTCATATTATGATGGCTTCTATAAGTGGGAGCGTTACACTGCTGGAAAACGTATAGCGATTTCTTAGACGCCGCATGCATTCATGATCTTACAACAGTTTTTAAACACGCAAGTAAACTTATTTGTAATGGTTTTGCCCTTCCAAGTAATGTATAACGGCATGGCGTCTTCTCCAGTGGACATCTTGCTAGAAGTAATTACTGAACGGTTCTTTGCGTT
>QVRM01004886.1:0-31496 GCA_003439945.1 Dermanyssus gallinae | reverse complement strand
TCTCTCTCTCTCTTGCTGAGCCTTCTTCTGTCCGCAATGTGCGCGTTTCTTTTGACGTGTTCTTGTCGCCAGCCGCGGATAGTGACAACGGCTGTATTGCAATTTCAATTTGATGTGGCACCACAGTAGCAACAGCGATTACAAGAACAACTCGAACGACTCGAATTGGTGGTGTGACAGAAGTGTGTGTCCACGAAACAGTTTCTATTTGACAGAGGATGGCACGAACACTAAAAGGCGGTAGCAACATCAACGAATAAACGCAACAAAGCTGACATTGCCAGTAGCAGCAACAATAACAACAATAATAAGAAAAATACAATTAGTAAAAAACATTATGAGAGGTATAAAAGCAGCAGCAGTTGAAGGTAGCCTGACGTTTATGAAATAGAGATTTAAACAACTGTGACGTGTTTGTGGACCCTTAGAGAGGGCCAAATGCAGTATCCGCATCAGCAAAACCAACCCGCGATCGATTCACTCACGATTGCGCTCATGCGTCTCGCAATGTCCTTTAAAAACGTATCAATACCCTTGCTGATTGGAGTTAATGTCTATTAGCAATAGGATACTCTTTGGACATCGTCTGCCGCTTGTACTTAAACCGTTACAATTATTATTATACACCGGTAGAGTTTTTATTTCTTACCGGCACAATTTGGGCATCAATCATTCCGTTGCAGCTATTTTCAGTTATAGTTTACTGTAATGCAACTAATATTAACTAACTTACAATCGAAAAATAGTTAGTTGCACTATTTAACAAAAATAAGCACTATTATGAAATATCGGTTTACGTTACTCTGAAAGTGTACAAAAAATATATAGATTTTTTAATAAAGTTTACTTAAAAGGGAAACTATTATACATTCATTCAGCACTTAAACAAGTATTGCGGATGACCAATAAACACAATAATCATTGAATATTTACTATGTGCATTTGCAAAACCCAAGGCTGGATATGGCCAGGGTAGAAAGCCGATGTGATCGGCTGAGAGCTAAGGGCTAAAATAAACACACGTTACACCCACAATTGTGGCAATGCTCAGGGTACACACTTGTACCAGGTATTACAGCTAGATTGAACCCACTTGTCATGCACGGAAGAGGTCACAGAAGGCCGGCAAGGGGGCAATCTTTTAAAGCGGACGATCAATGGGGCCTTGCTGTGTAGGCTAACTGCCACGACGCATAATAATAATAATAATACCTACGCCCGAACCAGTAGGTCTTTATGGCAGCAGTGAGTTGCGACCTGACGGGGTCACCATCCCGCTGTGGTCGCACGGAAAATGCCTTGTATGGGATGTAACGGTTTCATGCACGGCGGCATTATCATATTTACGTCACAGCGCAGTCGAAACGGGATGGGTAGCAGAACGTGCGGATTCTGAAAAACGGAGGAAGTATCTAGAACTATCTAGAAGCTACCACTTTGCACCCATTGCATTAGAGACACTCGGCCCCATCAGCACAGGTACAGCAAAACTCCTGCAAGACATCGGAAAACGAATCGAAGACGTTACGGGCGATCGACGCGAGGCCATGTTTTTGAGACAGATGATGTCTTTGGCCGTGTGTAGAGGGAACGTGGCTTCCATTATAGGCGCCATGAACTGACAGAAAGCGAACAGAGCAGGATAAACATGATACGTTCATACCTCACAATTGTATTAACTAAATAATGATAAATAAATAATAATAATAATAATAATAATAATAATAATAATAATAATAATAATAATAATAATAATAATACTAATAATAATAATAATAATAATAATAATAATAATAATAATAATAATAATAATAATAATAATAATAATAATAATAATTTGGCGTAAATACACAGAGTTAGAGTCTAGATACAATTTCGTGCCGATTGCAATGGACACAATGGGCCCAGTCAGCAGAGGAACAAGGACATTTATTTAAGACTTAAGTGATCGAATACAAGCAAACACCGGAGATGCACGCGAAGGCGACTTCCTGAGGCAGCTGCTTTCATTGGCAGTTTGCAGAGGAAACGCCGCGTCGATATTAGGTGCGATGGGCTGACGACAGCAAGAAAGAAACTATAAAATAATGAGGATACACATTCACACCTCACAACTGTATTGTTCTAAGACATAATAATAATAATAATAATAATAATAATAATAATAATAATAATAATAATAATAATAATAATAATAATAATAATACGAATAGTTTGTGCCACAGACGAAGGTTGTTTGCAGAGCTATGAGAAACCCGTCGTCCAGACGGTCAGACTTGCGCGCTGTGACCGCATAGGTAAACCGCAAACTTCATAGCACAATGAGTCTCATAGTCATGACAAGCAGATCACATACGAGCTTTCTTGACCACTGAGAGGAGCTAATGCAGTAACGCGTTACGCTATCGGCGGCAGGCCGTATGGCACGTTGATTTCTATCCGTTCTGTGTGCTCTTGAACTCTACCAGTATCGGCCGGGCCAATGGAACACCTGTCAACACGGAAGCCAACAACAAGTATCGTTTGTTTGTTCATCTTCGTGTTGACGTTGGCTCGACGGCGGATGCGGCAGATTGGCATTTGCAATTCGAAGCAGTCCGGCTGGCGAAGATTCGAGCCGTCTGTCGGGCTTCAGTCAAAGCTGTCTGTCGGGCTCTCTCGATGCACCTTAGAGAGTGGGAGAGAGAGGGGGGGTGGGAAGAGAGGATAGAGAGATTATTAGTTAGGACACGCAAGAAGGACGCCATTTAGTTTGCTGCTGCCGTACCGTGGTAAAGCTAGCAGTGTTTGCTGATTGTTGCTGCTGATTGCCCTTTGTAGTGCATGCCGGTCGCCGCCGGCTCTTCTTCCTCATCATCATCGTCGTTGTCGTGGTCGTCGTCAAATCTCTGGCTTGTAGTGTGACGCGTGAAAAACGCTAAAACCGCCGTCACCACGGTGGCCTTTGTTACGATGGAACTCGGACAGTATGCTTGACTCAGAAGAAGCAACTGGAGAATGGAAAGAAGAAAGAGAGAGAAAAAGCAGAATAAAGAGAGTGGGAGTTAAAGAGAGAGAGAGAAGAGAAGTGAAATATTCAGAAAAGAGTTTATCTCTCTCTCTCTCTCTCTGCTTATTTTGTCATAGCGTGACAATAGCCCTAATTTGTCTCTCTTCAGAAGAAAATTATATATGGAGGGAGATACAGAGAGCGAGAGAGAGAGCGAGAGAGAGAGGAACGAAACGTGAAGAAGGAGGTCGTCGTTATCAGAACAAGTCGTTACTTCACAGGCCAGCGAGCAGTACTTCTTTCTATTCAGCGCCATTGACACCGCATTGCCATACGTGTAGACCGATAGTCATAATAGAACAGAGGGCGAGAGAGAAAGAGGAAAGTCCGAGTGAAACACGTTAGCTTGTTGTTGTTGTCGTTGTTGTTGGTGTTGTTGTGTTAGTGTTGTTGGTGTTGTTGTTATTGTTGTTGTTGCTGCCTGTATTCACAACCCACACTGCCTTATTGTTGCTGCCGGAGCTATCGTTGTTGTGTTTGTGTTTCAGGACTGCTGGTCTCACGTGTAATTGTCTACACGTTTTGTCGAACGTGATATAGCACGTTTACCACACCTAGTGCCCTCGGGGTTGCAAATTACGTTTTATGCATTATTCAACAGTGCGTTCACTTTTACAACTCGCTTTTCGACCACTGCCAGCCTATGACGAATGGGCGCGCAATCTAGTCTCGCATCAGGGCAATGAAGAAGAATAGGAAGGACCCCGGCTCTACAACGAAATGAGTCGTCGGTGTCCGCCGTTGGGTTCGTTTGGGCAGCAGGTTTTAGATGGTATGACTGACACATGTTTATCAATGCACTTATACAGTAGTATAATTGGCTAAAATCGGTGCTGTTCTGCAACCTAAGCACGACTGGCATTATTATTGAACGATGCGCACTAAAAAAATTGTTGACAATTAAAGACCATCTGGTTTCTGAGGTGAGGTGGGTATAGGATGTTGTGGAACCGCAGCAATAAACAACACTGAGAGGCGAACTAGCGCTGTGAGAGATCGACATGTAACTACGGTTTTTGCAGCCCACGGCGTGCCATCACGTTATGTGCAACGTTAAGGATTTTCATGAATCACAGAATGTTGATGCAGACAATGCTGGAGCAAATGTGATAGATGTGACTATGTCGCGAAAGGTTCGGCGGTTCGGGCCATAGCAGAACTTGCAAAACGCTACATTGATGGTTGTCTCGAAACGTTTTAACGTAACGTATATATATATATATATATATATATATATATTGAATTAAAACGTATTTTATAGCTTAAATTTGTTTTTCTTTGGTTGCGAATCAAGTACGACTTGCTTCTATGGGCGCTCAACACTAATTGCCCTCTGTCAGTTAGCTAATTGTTTTTTTGTGCTGGCGGTAAATATTCTAACGTTTAACGTGACTTTGCATATTGATAACTTTCGCGGTAGCATTGCGGTATAGAGCGCGATGAGTTCATCCCCGAGCCGCTAACCTGTTTTGAGTAAAGATAGATATATCAAAGCGTCAAACGAAAACGATTGATTCACGCTCTATCGTTGTTTGTCTGTATCTGCTTTAATTGCTGCTGGCTTAAATATATAGAACTTTAGTTCACGTGTGTCACGTTTAAAATGGCCTAATTAAACTACGTCGCTAAAAGGCACCTTTTTGAACGAGATCAGTTATATTTACTTGGCCGAGCACGGGGAAGAGCAAGGTATACGTAAATAAGAAGAGAAGCTGTAGCTGACAGCCCAGAGTGGAGATATTTTTGATACTTTATCCTCGCAGTTCATCGTAGCCGCAAGATAACAGTCATGCTCTGCAACCTAAACGTAAATGCGGCTACATACAAGACCACGTTCTACGCTTAAGCAGATATTTTATGATCTATGCACGAAATAGTCATACCGGACACCTTTAGCAGCACCACGCAGCATTCTGACAAGGAAGCGGCGATTCTATCCAACACCATCTGTATAAACAGGTACTTTGGGATTCTAGCCGATCAGACATCCTGAAAGTTCTAACTAAAGCAATGACACTACAGCTAACACTACGCAATGTCAACAATGTGGATATCAGATTTATTGGCAAAAAGTCAACTTAAAATTATTTCCACTAGCTATAACTTGGCAATGGAATTCTAGCGTACTCAGCAACACAGTCTTCGCGAAACACACCTGTTGTAGAACAATGAGTTTAGCAGGGATTTTGTGCGATATGCTTAGCTTTGTGTGATATGCTTGAGAAAACGTCGAGAAACTTTGGTCGAAGCCTAAATGACCAACTATGGAAAACAGCAGCCTTCCTGACGACCATCGTTTAAATCGGGTTTGCTTCTCCAGAGGTAGAATACTATAAGAAATTAGCAAGTTCAATGACTAGACAATACTGATTATTGTCATAGTAATTAGCCGAGGGAGAAAAATTAAGTGCGTTCCACGGCATGTCTAGTTGAGTCAAATAAGAAAACATCTTTGACGTGTTGGGGTGGCTTTTTTGTTTTGAACAAGTCGTCTTGTCAGAAAATCCAGAAAAATATATATATATATGGGTCTCGCAGAATTCGTACAGCAAACTTTAGGATCTCCTCAGCAACTCGGCAAAAAAATATTTTTTTCCAATGGAACACGGGGACGAAAATGTCTTTTAAAAACGGGTAGCTGGGCGTGAAAGTCAAAATATAAGTATTGCAAAAAAAATTCATTTCTTGAAAATGATCTTCAATACAGCACTTGTTCTGATTTGAGCTAACGTAGAATAAACTTCAACAACTCCAAAATGTTCTTAGTAGTTTTGCTATTATTCCAAAAGAAGACATTTTTGTCCCTTGTTTCATTGAAAAAGCAGAGTTGCACTAGACCCCAAGGTTTGGTAGAAGAATTCTGAGAGACCCTGCATGTAAAATCAGGTAGATACATATACCTACATACATTCATAAATTACTAGAGAAAGAAAGATATGCTAGAGAATGCTGATTGTACTAGCGTGATGGTATGGCCTCCACATTTCGGACAAGATGACTCGTTCAAAACTAAAAATCCTTCGTCGTGGCTGGTTCGGGGCTACAGAAGAGCCACCACATGTCAACGATGCGCCTTTATGCCCGCGATGTATATACGTGGCAGCCAAATGTGTTTGACTGTAAATTGGATGTTTCGCGCGATGTAAATAATCCTAAATATAATAATACAATGAATATTATTAAGTTATTTTTCTTCTTCTCTCTCTCTCTCTATATATATATATATATTTATCATTATATTATTTATTGCTTATTTTCTTGCTTGCTTCCTTTTCTCTCTCTCTCTCTCTTCTATAATCCTAGTAGTCCCGTGTGAGTAATACTCGCACTGCAGGTTTGTTGGATTTTATGCCAAATGTGATTGAAGTCAGCCGGAAGAAAAGGAGAAGGGCGCCGCCTGCATTTATTGGCGCTCCTTGTGGATTGCCTGCTAGCAGTTGAAACAGCAAAACATCTTGTTTTTTGCGTAATTGGAGTGACCAATATTTGTCAGTTTGCTCCGTGTATGCAGCTCTAGATCGCTGTATGACAGGGACGGGTGTACTGACCACCCGGGCATAAACAAATAGTGGGCGAATCCGTGCGAGCCAGTTGTTGTTGTTGTTGTTGTTGTTGTTGCTAATTGTTGTTACTACTATTGTTGCCGCTGTTGTTTTAACTGGTGTTGCTGTTATTGGTGTTGTTGTCATCGCTGTGCTCATATTACTAGGCATTGTGGTCGTCGTCGTCACCGTGGTCGGATTCAGGCCGCAGCTGGTGTTGTTACTTCTGCTACTGCCGTTGTAGTTGTCGGCATTTGCGTTTGTTGAAGCAGAGATCTACCAGGTTTAGCGGGCACCACTCAGTCTGTTCGACAACCGCAGCAGCAGCAGCAACAACAAAAACAACAGCAACAACAACGACAACAACAACAGCAACAGCAGCAATAACGATAAGAACAACAACAACAACAGCAGCAGCAGCAACAACACAACAGCGACAGCAGCAACAACAACAACAACAACACCCGACGACCACAACAACAACAACCCACAACAAACATAACACAGCGACAGCAGCAACAGCAACGATAGAACACGAACAACAACGCGACGCGACGACACGACGAAGACGAGGAATAAACGGCTGATTTCAGCGACCCAGTCGGTCGCCTGCATCATCTCTTAGCCTCGTTTGGTGTGCGCTCAGCGTAAGGCCGCGGCCGCCATAGTGGCTGGCTGGCTGGCTGGTGTGACGTCGACTGCAGCGCCGGCACCCGCAGCCATTACCACCACCACCCCCCCGCAGCCATTACAACCATCAGCATCAGCGGCGGCGGCGCAGCGACGGCCGACGAAAGGCCATCGCCTGACTAGTGAGCCCTCACTACTGGTGTGCGGAGTCCGGGGTTGCCGGGCCCAAGCTAGGCCCCGCCTTGGCGCGCGGGCATTGTTTGTCGCTGCCGCTGCCACATCACCACTACCACTACTACTACTACAACTGTTGTCGTCAACGACGACAGCGCCAGTAGCAACGACGGGCGACGGAACAGCAACAACAGCAGTCGCCCCAACAGCAACAACAATGACAACAACAGCAACGACAATAGCGACAGCGACGATGACGACGACAACAACAACAACACGACAACGGCGACAACAACAACAACGACAACGACGACGACGTAGTGAGGGGAGCCGGCGCCGCCGTTTTTTTTGTTGCTGCCGCCGGTACAGCTGGTTGGCGCTGTTGCTGCTGTTGCTGCCGCTGCTGCCGTTGTGGCTGGGGCTAAGCGTGCTGACGGACTCGGGCGCGGGTTAGCGTTTGTTGTTGCTGCTGCTGCTGCTGCTGAAGCCGCTCGCTGCAAGTTCTACAGCAAGCAACATCAGTCTACGGCTATTACGGCTGTGTTAACGGCTACTACTACTACTACTACTATTGCCAGTGCGGCTACTATACGATTGCTAGTATTGCTAGTACGGTTACCTTTGCTAGTAATAGTAATAGTACCACCACCACCACGTGTGAGTTAGCGACGGCTGCTACAGCTGTTAGTATTGCTGTCTCTACTACTACTACTACTACTACTACTATTACTGCTACTACAACTGTTACTGGTACTTCTAACAGTACTGCTTCTGCTGCTGCTGCTGTTGCTGGAGGTGCTATTGGTGCTGATGCTACGTACAATAACGGCTGCGGCTGGCGACCGACTTCAGTAGAACTGCACGTCATCATCGAGGACCGCCGTTGTCAACGCGAAGGCAGGAGTTAGTGGTGTTCGCAACGTTCTTGTTGCTGCAGGTTGCTTCAATCGTGATGGTGATGTTTCGGATGGTGGCGGCAGCGGTGGCAGGCGGACGGTGCTGGTGATGATGCCGATAGCTCAACATAATGATGATGATGATGACGACGACGATGATGATGATGATGAGAGTGGTGATGATGATTATGATAAAAGTGATTATGCCGACGGTGTGATTGTGCACATAGTATAATGCCAAATGAGAGTGTGTTGGTGCGTTGCATTGTTGATACCACTCTCCGCGAGTACACGCTGCCTCTGCAGCCGCTGCCAACTAGCCGCCACGACGACAACGACAACAACAACAACAACCACAACAACAACAACAACAACAACAACAGCAACAACAACCAAGTTGGTCAACCTTCTTCATCCATCAGTAGTTCACTCTGGCCACCACCTCCACCATCATCCCTCGTTTCACCGTCGTATTACCATGACCACCATCATCGCCTGGGATCAGTTGATGGTGTGTCGTCCCCTCCACGTCGTGTGTAGGGTGGGATGTTCTCTTGTTCTCTGCTGATGACAACAGAATAACACACCGTCACTCGTTGCCATCATCTCTTTCTCTCTCTCGGCATCCCTTCATGCCCTGCTCGCTGAAAGCGACCAGCGATTCTAGCCGTCGGCCGTAAAACGGTGGTTGGTTGTCGAACGTCGACTAAGCGTCGTGCTCTCGAGCCTAAGCCGCGTTCGTCTTCGGTGCTCCCTGTTGCAGTTTGCTCTTTCGCTGTGTGAGGCGTGTGTGAGGAATATACGTGCGACTTCATGCACAGAAACACACGCACCCACACACATATCAGTGATATGTGCATATGTTTCTCGGTGGTGTCGGCCTATTTGCCTGTTTGTGCCTGTATGTATGTGGACGAGATGTGAACGATAACAAGCAAATATACGTATACGTACATATATATATATATATATATATATATATGGTTCGTCGATCGAGAGACTGCTGCAGTGAGGCCAACCCGTCAGCCACTTCTCGCAACACTCCTCCTTTGTATGCCGGCGTTTTCGGCGCACTTCTTCATCATCGGCTAGTCAGGCACGTGCACGCGGACGCGTGCAGTCGCGTCTCAGTTATTATCGTGCTGCTCTTTGTTGCTCTTACTCATTTGGTCTATCTGTCTGCCTGTGTTGTGTTGTCAGCGATAGAGTGGAGCTCTCGTAGTAGTAGTAGTAGTAGAACTCGGCTGTGTGACACTCGGTTGTGTCCGAAGAAGAGTTTAATTACTATCAACCAGCTGCAGTCAGCTGTTGGAGCTCGTCGAGCTAAGGTGATGCCCGATGACGAGTTAGCCTGGTCTAACGAAAAACCTCGATACAAAACAACAACAACAACAACAACAACAGCGACAGCGCCAACAACAACAGCGACAGCACCAACAACAACAACAACAACAGCGACAGCAGCAATAGCATTGAAGACAGCGTTGTAACCATTGCATCTGCTAAGCTGTTAAGTTGCAAACAGTCGCAGTGAAAAACCAAAAAACAGCTACAACATCAACAACAACTACAACAGCAGCAACAACAACAACAACAACGACGACGACAACAGCAGCAGCAGCAGCAACGATAGAGGAAATATGTTATCGAGGAAGATGTCCTCGAATCTCTCGATGCTTTCTGTGTATCCAAGTGGTCTTCACGGTGCTGCTAACTGCAACATTCTCTACTGACCGCAGTGTCAAGTGCCAAGTGCGCGAGTGTTTCATGTGTAGGTTTGCAAGCGTTCGATAGATCGTAGATGCTTGTTTAAGTGTGTTTATTTGGGCATCGCTACGGAGTGGCTTGCTTCCAATGTGTGAAAGAGGTGCGGGTGTTGTGAATTACACATATCGTTACAATTTCTCACAGCGTTTTGTGAGGCTCGGCGGCACAAAAAGTGGACGTGTTGTTGACGTGATTTTCGTTCATTATCGACATGATTACATAGATTTGTATATACAGATATAGAAAGAAAGAAGAGGTCTGTCCACTGGCCCGTCTAGTCCACGAGTATCGATGTTGTATCAATCATCCTCCATGCTGTTTACTTCTATGCACTTCGCGACCTGGAATGAACTCTACAAGGAGACGAGTGTGCGTTCGTTTCGGGCGCAATGTTTCTGGCCGTGAAGTCGACGTGCCGGTCGTGTTCGCGCAGTTCGGCTTCGGCCTCCGACCTTCCGTAGCTCGTAACTATTTTCGTCGGCCCGGCTGGCTGTAGAAACGAATCGATTGCGAATGCCTGCTACATGACGAAGCGACGACGACGACAGCAGAGTTTCACACGATACAACACAATCAACTTCTACCCACGTGTCGGTATATCCACCTTGTTATACGCGGCGTAACAGAAGCGCTGGCCTTTCGTTGGCGTTGTTGTCGCTGTTGTCGCTATTGTCGGTCGCTCCAACCGTACTCACTGCGCCTATAAATGTGTTCGTCGCCGCCGTCTTCTATCGTCAACTGATTGTGTCCTGATAACAACAAGCGATGTGATTGGCAGACGAAGAACCTCGGCAGGTGCGTAAAAAACCTCCTGCCCGCCGGAACGACGCGCCGGATTGGTGGATGGAACAGTTCTGTTCCACCGAAGAGATGAAGATGTTCTACGATGGGCGATAAAGAAGCCACGACTAGTGGACTGTTGGAATGTTGTGCTGGAAAGCGACAGCAGTTTGCCATCGTTGCGTGTGCTTGTTGAACAAGACAAAACCCTGCTGGACGCTGAATGAAAACGTTCGATAGCTCATCGACGAGACATTACTTTCTCGACCGCGAATCGTTTGACGATTTGACTGCTTGACAAACGCTACCCATGCAGTTTATATGCGAATACTGAGGACTGTAGCCGCCACAGAAACAACGACAACAAAGAAGTTAGAACGTACAACTCAATGGATACGCGGATTTTTCCGTGGGCTCAATTCTTATTTAATCGGCCGGTCGTCCGTCTGTCGTTTCTTTCGCATTTTAAAACGCGGTAAGTACACACTTTCCTGTGAGTGAAAATATAATTTATTATGTCTAGGTCTGTTGTGCTTGTTTTTCGATAGATTCCGCTATTCCTCCTTCCAACTTACGTAACACCTGGTCAATTATAATGATGACAAGGGTTCTGTGTCTTTGGTACAAACTCCTACTTTTCTATTCTTCTATATTAGGCATGGGCTAGATATTGGTAGAGCGTCACAGGGTGCAGCGATTAGAAAAGCCAACTGTAGATGACTATGGATCCGTATGAAGAGGCCCTACCGAACTAAGGTTCTTTTAGTTCGCCTCCGTTACAAAGTATATGCGCGTGAATGCGACTTCCGGGTGGAGGACGCTGGGTATATTGAGTCAAAAACCACTGCAATCCAGCGCAATCTGGTTCCACGATTATGTTCTGTATGCGGCATCTACAACGTATGGTGTGCCACTCTCAAAGCTTTTGGAGACCATCTTCAACCACTTCTGATTACTTTGGCTTCTTAAGACGTTACTATGACAACTAAGGATGTTTGGATCTGTATTTTTATAGTAATGAAGGACCTTAATACACCCTTGTGTCTGCAATCCCGGTTTCTCCGGTCACGTTACATATTAAACTCCGACACTCATCTCTTCAAACATGAATACTACCTTAACTTTCAACACCTGAAGATAAAAAAACTCTTACCTCATCTTAAACTGAAAGCCATGATGACAAATTGAAGAGTGACCAGCCCACGAATTCAACCCACTACCTTCCAAACGCAACGAGTATCTTTACCACACTTCCACTTTGCTCGGATTTTTTGTAGTAAGTTGACCAACGAGCCTGAGAGCTCAAATGACGTTGTTGAGCTCGTCGGCATCAGGTGTGTTGCCTCAGTTAGATGTAGAGCTCGAATACCTGACCAATAGCTAATTGCATTTTGAGAAAAGAAGTTTAAAGCTAATTTTCTTAGTTGCGGACTACCGCAAGTTAGCGAAATACAGCCAACTTATTTTGCAGTTAGTTGTGCAGCCCATCGCCATATAGACGTATAAATTCACGGCCAGTAAGCGTTAAAATGTTTCAAAGTGCTTGGAAAAAGACTAAACGTGGTGGATCCAAAGGATCTTCGTTCTGGAGACCACCAGGGAGACCACCAGAAGGGCGTATCGATGGAGGTTCCGCGGGAGCAGGCGGCGTCAATCGAAGAGTCCCCTCCCTTTGCCGCGGGACTCTTTCCAGCATCCCGTCGGAACCATCAGACGTTCCAAACACTATTCTCTATATCTATAGTCTCTCTCTCTCTCTCCTCTCTCTCTATATATATATATATATTTATATACTATATATATCTGTATATATGTATATATATATATATATATATATATATATATATATGTGTACACACACTTATCAATCGAATAATCAATCAATCATCAATCATAGCCAGGTTACATGATGTTCTGCTCATTTCCTCAATTCAGCGCCATCCATGAATTGGCTTAACGTTATAGCCTCAATTGTAAAGCCTAAATTAATTTAAAAAAAAAAAAAAAAAATATATATATATACGATATAGATATATATATACTATACCTATATATAGATATATATTTATATATATTATATATATATTATAGTTTTTTTAATTATTTTTTTTATGTTTTAATTCTATTGAATGGAATTCTTTGATGAAAAAACGTGTAGCTAACGGTGGTAGCTGTCGTTAAGAATATTGTAACTATGAAGATTAAAGCAACACACATGGGCACCCGGAAAAGTTTTTGGAAGTTTCTTATTTCCAGGACATTTTAGTTTATATTACGAACTCCGCACAGATCGTCCAAGAACAACGAAACTCAGACATAACATATGAATCGCTAGAGGAGACTTTGGACTCAGATGCCAAGTCCCTTGGTAACATCATGCACGATCACCTCGGATTCACGTATGCAAGGTGATGGTTGCCATCTTCTTTTGAAGCTGTAATGATGGCCAAACTAAATAAAAGTAACGCGACTGGCGTAGAGAATTTTGATAGAAGACTCACCAGATCTACTAAAAGTTTTCACTGCGTTAGCAAGATAAATTCAAATCTCTTAGGCGATGATTCTTCGTAACAACAATGTGCCAGTCCACCGGGCTGAAAACACTAAAACATTTCTCGCCGCATTTGAAGGTTTTCTAGTAGAGCACCCAAACTCGTTTGGCACTGCAGAACGGCTTTGCACCGCGCAATTTTCTTCTCTTTCTAAGAAAAAAATAGAGAAAAACATTTTTGATTAACGTAAATTTATAATTAAAGCCATCGAGGTGGAGCTAAAAGCAAACAAACACTGACAAATACTTTTTTCGGGGTGTACGATAATGCTTGAGTCCTCTACCTTCGCAAATGTATTTTTTTTTATTGGATGCAAAGTGCGCCGAGACCTAATGTTCCCAATATTATGTGGATGAAACTTAAAATAACATGCT
Organism: Dermanyssus gallinae; assembly: GCA_003439945.1. Classification (NCBI taxonomy): domain Eukaryota; kingdom Metazoa; phylum Arthropoda; class Arachnida; order Mesostigmata; family Dermanyssidae; genus Dermanyssus; species Dermanyssus gallinae. The sequence goes on along the minus strand of QVRM01004886.1, from coordinate 17,732 downwards.
CTTGTTAGAGAAAAATACCCAGACGTTCTATCTATACTCCATGATATAAATTTCAAGAACTTTGCCGGTTACACGTATCATAAGCAAGGAGAGCTTCGGTAGAATACATGGAAATTACTTTGGCTTCGACTCGGTCTCCGATCGTCGTCTATAGAAACTTCGGTCTATACTACGGCAGGAAAAACTTTGCAAGTCCTTCCGTGGCAATTGACGGTGCTCATTTGGCAGTACTAGCCGCGTCTCAAAGTAGGAGTAGCTTGATGAGAGTGTTCTGTAATCGCAACAGCACAAAATTCCAGGTGGTTTACTTAAAACAAAATATGATCTGTTGATAGTCCCAGCAACCCCCTGATAAACCCTCTGAGAATGTGACTTCGAAGAATGTTTGTTACCTAACATCTTGCATTACATGTCTACTTGCTGTCAACTGATTGCACACGACCATTAACTGTTCTAGTTTTGCAGAGATGCAAAAAAATCAAAGTAGCCTGATCGCATCCCTACGCATATGAACGCCCTTGTAGCTTTTTTTGAAAAATAGGTTATAAAAATAACTACTGTGTATACGTGCTTTATCTTATGATAGCTCTGAGCGTAACGTCCCGAATAGCTCTATTAATATATGACAGCTCCCTCTTTCCATTTTTTGTTACGTTAGTATATGGTACGATATACGTACGCTGTGCTTGACAAAGATCAGCTTATATCATCGCTGGCAGCAATGCATTATTTGTCTAAGTAAAAGCGATTTTTTTTTCAGTGTCGCCAAAACAATTTTAATGAGCTCAAAATTATCGATCAATATTTCCCAATAATCTTCCTTAATTACCAGACGAGCTAACAATGAAGTCACCAACAAACCATAGGCCCAAATCTAGGAAAGAATTTTAAGTGATGGTTGAGTCCTTGGAAGTGGTCTTTGCAATTCGTGGTATATTACTGACGATTCTGATCTCGCCGCGCTGGGAGTTGCTGGCCTTCGATGCCGGAACGAGTTAATCGCTTTTGAAGCGACCCTTTTTTAATACTTGTAGGTTTGAAGTTAACTAATAGTAAATAAGAAGTTTTCAGTTAAATAATTTTGTGGATCGGTAGACGTTACATATAAATACATTTCACAAAAGACGACACTGACATATCAAGCGACATGTTTTTTGCAGCATTGTTCTATATATATATATATATATATATACATATACACACACACACATATATATATATAATGAAATATGGTTTTATAGTTGACAGGAGCCTTCGCATCCGAGAAATGACGTATGGCCTGGAGGTGAAGCATGGCATCACACAGAGGCTGCTAGTAGCATTTGTAAACCACGAACTAGAATGGCGTCTTCTATCCGTTTTTAAAAGTTAAAAACATGCCTACTGCCAACACAAGAAATATGACATCTCCTGCTGGGATTACTAATATCTGCGCTGCGGCACGCGGGGCTACGGTCAATGCTTATAGGGGGGGGGTAAGAAAAGCGAATTCTGTGAGGTATTCACTATATCCCCGCGGGGGTGTATGTCCAAGAAGCGGGGCGAAGCATATCATCAGCCAGTGATGATGTATGCCATATTTTGTGGCGTGTCATAGCATGGCGACGACACGTGCAGGGGCGAAGCGACATTTTGCTTTGCCATAGACCGAGCGGAGCCTTCGTCGGGCCTTACCTCGCCCTGGTGCTGGCCTGAGCGCCCTCTCAACAACTAAACCTAGGGGCGGGACACACATCCACCCACCCACAGGCCAAGCCGACCAAATGCCGAACGCACATTGACACCAAACACCCCTTGGAGTTTTGTCCTTTTGCGTTTGAAACTCAGGGCGGACCAAGACTCATGACGGCTGCGCTTATTAACAAAATCTGCGAGTCTTTGAAACTAACAACCACCGGTGACCCAGGGACCCGGCTTCGCCAACGACTGCCAATCGAAGTACAACGTGAAAACTCTGCTTTGGTGTTGAGCACCTTACACAAGAGCCCAATACCAAACTCAACACAAGAATATCCAGACCTTACGTTCAGATCATCGGGAGCGATAGTACTTGCACGGTGTTCGGTAGGTACAATTTTAAAACCCAGTTTATATATATAAATGTAATAATCATATGCCACAACGAAACCATATTGCAAAGAACACACTTTATGTTTGTGTGTTCACGTGTATACCAGCTGAATTTGGCCGCTCTGTGGCTTCCTTTTCAAATGTATTCTACCTCTATTTGGAAGAAGTTGACACACTGACTATCTAAAGCCAAAGCTCCGAGACGAACAGCCCCAGATAGAACAACTCTTGAAGTTGCTTGTTAGTCCCAATCGTAAACATGCGATTTATGTGGCCTGTTATAAGGTTATTGATGCAGGCAAGAGTTCCGTAGTGCAGGTCCGAGTGTGCTTCGGTACCATAGTGCAGCTTCGAGTGTAGTTTGGTAAACAGTTGACGAAAGTCACACCGAGTTACACAGGCTGTTCTGCGTGTACGCTTTAGTGTTCTTTGACTGTAGTCTCAACGGACGAAGCCTAGTCCCGCCACCATACTAAAAACGCCGTCAAAAATTTAAGTATATGCACTAAATTCTGTCGTCCTTCGGGATCGTCGGACTTTGGAGATTGATGTGTGGTCCAGCGGTCTAGGCCACCGTTTATATTGGCACGCGTTGAATGAGAGCAGGAGCGACAGCAACAACAACAACAACAACAACAACAAAAGAGCGTCCAAGTTCATTCGTGGCGGTTCGTCTCCCGTGGTGGTCTCCGTTGCCAGTCTAACGCGTCAACGTGCTCTCTCACAACTCTCTAAAGGAGCGAGGCTTGTGCCGGCCCCGCTGCTGCCGCTCCCATAAAATATTAAAAATTCAATCACGCCCGCCAAGCTCGATCGGAGCGAGGTGCGGGGTGCATGTAGAGAACTTGTAGTATGTAGTAGGTGGAGGATGAGGGGTAGGGAGGAAGAGGAGCAGAAGGAGTATCTAGCAGTAGCATGGCAAGCGGGGGCAATTTCAGCTTCCTATCTTGCTTTGCTTTCACCTTCTTCTCTCTCCCTTGTTTTCTTTCACAAACCTTCGTCTCTCTGTCGATTTTTCGTTCATGATACGGCTGGCCATGTTGGTGTGAGAAGAAGTGTTCCACCAAACAGGCCGAGAACGGCCGTTCGTTGGGCTGGGTTGGATTGAATTGGGTTAAGTTGGGTTGGGTTTGGCCTGCACCGTAGACTCTCAACCATCACGAGTGTGTGACACGTGCTCACTGAACGATTGGTCGGTCGACGATCCTCAACCATCGTGGTTTCCTCATGTGCTCCCTCGCTGTTGTTCTTCCATGATGTTGTTGTTGCTGTTGTTGTTGTTGATGTTGTTATTGTTGTTGTTGTTGTTGTTGCTGCTGTTGTGGTTGTCAAAGCCGTCGTCTCCCCTCGCGGGCGGGCGGGACGGACAGAAGAAGGCAGCAGCCGGCCAGCCAGATTTACATTTGGAATTTGAGCGCGCATCCAATGCTTCATCCATGCACTGCTTCCTGTCTCCGTCCTCGCCTGCTGCTTCGTTCGTTCGACGTTTTGCTCCTTGTCGATTGATTGACGCTAGATCCGTATCGGCATTCCGCTATTTTAGTCGCGTGCACTTAAAATGCCATATATATATATATATATACAATATCGTAAGTGGAAAGTTAACACGTATTCGCAGCATGGATATAGTTCTGTATATATGGGCGGAATATATCGCGGCGGTTGTTATTATCCTAGCATTTACTTTTTATCTGTTAAGTGCCACCCGTTGACGCACGACTCGCGTTTACCGCAGCTCTGATCTCTTGCCGGTGAATGATTGGGCCGACCTGTTCGACTGTCCATTCTGAATACCCTACAGTGTCGAGTCCGGTGGCGTGGTGCATTCGTCTGCGTCTCGCGACCGGAGGAGACACATAGGTGCGCGGGTTCGAGCCCCACCGTTGCACATTTATATTTATGAGGGTTCGTCTACGAAGCAACGCAAAAAGCAGTCCTATGAACGTTAAATCTTGGCTGAGAGTCAGTCCAGAAAGTATTTTTGTTGGATATCCTTCAATATGAGAAGCTGAGGCTGTGACGTCCTATGTTCTAGTGGTTTGTTAGAGTTCCTAAACTCGACAACAAGACATCGATTGATCGAGACGCCATCGATCGTGTGTGAGTAGGCCGATGAGCTTGAGGAGGGCTCGACAGAAAACACCGTTGGCGTCGACAATTTACGAAGAAAGCATCAAGCATGGTTCTTAATACATACTCTACTTTCTCTGTTCTCAAAGATAGCCAAAAAACAGAAAAAGGCAACTCGTGTGCTGGCCTAGATCGCCTGGCACCACAGTCAAAAGGGTTGTTTGCGCTTCCCGTACAACATTGTTCAAACGAATGTCTTGTCTGGAAACACGGCAATGACTAGAGGTTTCCGCCGCTCGCGTAATTCTGGATGCTCGATTGATGAGGATTCCAGCCAGTTGCTGGTTAAAACGCCATTGATATGAACCGCTCTGGCTTCACCCTTACTGCATGGACGAACAGTTCATACTTGATCAAATTAAGTTGCCGTTCCACTCCACTCTGCTCAATGGCTCGTGAGCAGTTCGCAGATATCGCTAGCAAAGTATTGTCTTTGACATGCTGGGTGATCGAGCAATGCACCGTCGTCCTGGCAGGAAGGCAGGGTTACGGATACAAGACGCGTACTGGTAGGGCGGACTGCCGCGTACTGACGGGGCGGAGACTGAAGACCGAGAACGCATATTGGCACCGCGTCACTGGAACGGACCTTGACCTCACCAACCATAAGGGGCGTCTGTTCTGAGAAAAAGATAGAGCGTCGTAACATGTTTGTTCGCCTGCTTCGGCGCAACACCGGTGAACATCATAATGATAGTATGATGAGGAAATGTTAATGTATCATTGGTGAGACATACGTGGTTGTTCTTTTGTGTGCTTTTTACCACTTTTTGGTCATGGCCAATAGTAATAGTAATAACCCAACTTGTTTAAATTGAAATTCATCAAAACACACAATAGCTGGTTTTGCATTTGAACTTACGGTATACCGAGTGCAATGCGATACATGTGCTATTAAGCCACTTAGTTAAGTAAAAATGCCTATGATCTAGAATGTACATATGCATACTTTGGAGTGCATATAGTAGGTTTAGTAGTGAGGATATTTTTGACGACTTTTATTTTAAATAAGAACATGAGGGTAGGGTAAATGATATATATATATATACATGCATATATATATATATATATATATATATATAACAAGAAACAAGCTTGAAATTCAACGGCGTCATTCCTGAATAAATGAGATTCAACGAACCTTACTGCTATTATATTTTGCTCTGTGATGTGCACTGCACACACGGAGTGATGGTGTCAGCAGCGTAATGCAAATGCAAACGTAAATGCAAGCATGTCGTTGGTCCTCGCATTAATGCTGAGCCATGTAAATAGGTAAAAAGCTTCTATCTTTATGACTGCTACTGCCATTACGGCGAACACCGGCCGTTGGGCTACAGAAGAAGATAGACACTCTGTGGTCTGTGTTTCGTGTTTGAGTGTGAGCATGTGATAACTGTTATCGACATGCTTGTGCGGATTCTGTGGCTGTACCTTATCGCGCCACCGTGGCGCTTGTTCGTTGTTCATGTTGTTGTTGTTGTTGTTGTTGTTGTTGTTGTTGTTGTTGTTGTTGTTGTTGTTGTTGTTGTTGTTGTGTTGTTGTTGTTGTTGTTGTTGTTGTTGTTGTTGTTGTTGTTGTTGTTGTTGTTGTTACTGTTAGTACTATTGTTATTGCTGTTGTTTGTAAGGATGTTTTGTTGTTTTCGTTGCTGCTGCTGTTATTGCTCTGTGTATATCTGCTGGTGCTGCGTGCGCTTTTAATTGCACAGTTGGTCTGTGCCGTGATTTGTCGACCTGATGTGGGTCGTTGGTCTATCCGTCAACAACCACATTTCAACATCAACCATTGCAGCACTGACAAACGTCACCAGTATCGTAAAACTAGCAAAACAAAAGCATCGACAACTACTTCAACAATTTGATCAGATTTACATGGCATCAGCCGGAACAACAATGCCAACAACAGCAACAACAACAACAACACCGACAACAATAACACCAACAGCACTAATAGTCGTACGGAAACAACAATACGGCGGCGGTGGCGGCAGCGGCAGCAGCAACAACAATATCCGCCGCTGCAGCAACAATACCCACAACAACAACAATTAACGAGAACAACAACGACGACCACTTGAATAAACCAGGACAACAAAAACAATAACAACAACAACGTTGATAAGGAAGATGATGATGATGATGACGACGACGATGCTAACACTAGCTAAGATGTGATAAAAAAAAAGAATCATGAATATAGCTAGAGAACAACGGAACGGCGTAGATAACGAGGAGGAAAATTAGCAGGAGAGATGCAGGAATAATGGACGGATTGCCAACAACCAGATAGCGAGTTTAGGACAGGAGGAAACAATGCCGTTGTTAGTTCTGAAAGCTACAAATCATCATCATCACCATCGCTATCGTCATCATCATCATCATCATCATCACCATCGTCATCATTAACATCTTTACCATGATTATCATGAATATTGAGAGAAATAGGCCGGCCCGTCAAGTTGCTGGCCTATGACGTTCGGGTGAAGCCGTGATGTCCTCGCGCACTCTCTCTCTCCACCGCCCCCCCCCGTCTCTCTCTTCATCCCCTTCCCCCCCTCCCCGCGCTCCTCTTCAACCCCCTCCCCTCGCGCTCTCCCTAAATCTCCCTGTTTCCCCGTCTCCTGTCTCTAAAGGAGTTCTCCCGTCTGCACATGCTCTGCTCGCTTCGGTGTGTTGAGAGGGGGGACAGGCTAGAGACGGAACCTGCTTTGCTGATTGACTGTTGTTAGCGCAGACTGCTATGGCACCAGCCGTCGTCGCCGAATATGGTGCCGCCGGCTATGATGTGGCTGCTGCTGCTGCTGTGGTGGCGACTCGCTGGTTCGGTAGTGCAGCTGTTCCATTCCACCATCCCGACTCTCACAGTAGGGATGGTGGAATGGAACAGTAGGACCACCAACCACTGTAACCAGCACCAACGACCGCGGCTGTGTTTCTACACGGCCAATACTAAAGTAAAGTTTTCGGGCTACTACTACGACTACGACTACTACACTCAGTGTGCCTGTTCGTGTCGTCGTCGTTTGTTGTTGTTGTTGTTGTTGTTTTGTTGTTGTATGTCGTTGTTGTTGCTTCTGTTGTTGTCGTCGTAGTTGTTGCTGCTGTTCTCGCCACTGCGTCAACTGATAACAAGCGAGCTGAACTGAATTGACGGGTTGCTGGGGTACCTGGCGTGGCGACAATTGGCGTCGTTGTTGTTGTTGTTGATAGTGTTGTTGTTGTTGATAGTGTTGTTGTTGTTGTTGTTGATAGTATTGTTGTTATTGCTGTTGTTGTTGGCGTTGTTGTTGTTGTACTTGTTATTGCTGTTGTTGTTATCGTCGTCGTCATAATTTCAGTCATCATCGTGCTTGGCTTGGAATAGATGTTTTTTGTTCAAGCTGCCACCGCTGCAGCTGAAGCTGTTGTTGCTGCTGTTGCTGTTGTTGATGTTGTTGTTCTTGTTGTTGTTGCTGCTGCTGCTTCTCTTCCTCCTCCTCCTCATGCACCTATTGCTGGTATTGCTGTCGTTATTGTTGTTATTGCTGAGATCGTCTCAACTCTCGTACGCCGCAATATGGCGTCGATATGGTTCACCCGTACCGGGGTGCAATGCTCACGATGCTTAGTATGACGCTGATGGGCGATGCTCTGCACTAACTACACTATCAGTACAACGCGCGGTGTTTCGACTTTGTCTCGGGTCTGCTCCTGTGAACTAGACGTTATCTGTTTCCTATATATATATATATATATATATATATATATGGCATATATATATATATATATATATATATATATATATATATATATATATATATATATATATATATATATATATATATATATATATATATATATATATGTGCATACAAAGATACATATATTCCACTATCTATACCCGTCCCCTACGAACTCTTTCCGCTCCTTCTCTCTCTCTTGTGCGCTCTCTCTCTCTCTCTCTGGCTTGAAATCGCTCGCTTTCAGTGTCACTCTATCTATGCTATCTTGTTGTGTTCAGCGCGTTGCTGTTGGTTGTTCGCTGTCTGCGTTCGTCACACTTAGACAGCCACAGTGTGTCTTCCCTGTTCAGCAACGGAACGGGCCAGTTGTTGGTTGAATGGAATCACCTGATTAGTCGGACGGACTGACCCACAACGCGTTAACAATAAACACACACACGAGCTGCAGGTCCAAACATGGTTGAGTTCACACAACGAACGGACAATTCGTTCTACTACTACTACTGCTACTACAAACTGCTACTGCAACGATTTGTAATGGTTGGTTATGATTAGTATTTTACCTTTGGCTGATGATAAGAGACGCCAAGCTTGTTGTTATGCTTTTCCACCAACCGGATAAGCATGATATACGCTGTTGTTGTTACTGTTGCTATTGTTGTTATGGTTGCGTTGTTGTTGTTGTTGTTATTGTTGCAGCTCTTGTTGTTGTTGTTGCAGCTCTTGTTGTTGTAGTTGTAATCGGTGTTTGTTTCGTAGTTGCTGTTTTTTGACAGCTGGACTGATAACAACTGTGACCGTACCGCTGTTGTGTTGCTGCTTGATACCAGCGGCAAGTACAAGAAAACCTAATAATCATAATGACAGCAACAACACTTACTTAAAATAGACATACGTTGAAAAACGAAGAAGAAAAAGATACATCCGAAAAAAGGTCGTGTAGTCTGTGATCGTAACTGACGACCTGCACGCGTACATGTCGTGCTGTTGAGTTTCTGAAATTACACGCCGCCTGTAGAAATGCGTGAGGTTGTGGGGATTGTGTCATTGGGGGTATTGTCGTCGGTACCACAGTTGTTGTTGTTGTTGCTGTCGTTGGGGGTGTTTTTGTCGTCGTTGTTGCTACTGCTGCTGCTGCTGCAACCACCATTCTTGCTGCTGTTACTGATACTGTTATTCTTACGAGTGGCGGCAATGTGTGTCTTGTCGTGACAGTAGCGGAGACTGCAGACTCGTACAGGCAACCAATCATCCATTGTTGTTGTTGCTGTTGTTGTTGTCGCTGTTGCTGTTGTTGTTGTCGCTGTTGCTGTTGTTGTTGTCGCTGTTGCTGTTGTCGCTGTTGCTGTTGCTGCTGTTGTTGTTGCTGTTGTTGCTGTTGTTGTTGCTGCTGGTGTGTTTGTCGTTACCTTCCTCGTCGTGTTGTTATTATTATATGTCGGTTATGGTTGTAGTCTGATAACAGTTGGCCTTAGGTTGCCGTAGCGGTTGTCGCACGTAGAAGGGCGTTTTTTTTCTTGTGATAAAAAGCAAATACTGCCACGGTGACTGTTGCGCTGCTGTTACGCTGTGTTGTTTGTCGGTGTGGTGGTGGCATTATAATTACCATGCGGGGTGTGGTTTTGGGCGAAAGCATTTGTTATTTGAAATGCCTGCCGGGCTGGTTGACTGTCCCTATTGTCAATGCCGGTGTCGCTTTTGCTATTGTGTTTTCTTGTTATTGCCGCTGGTGTGCTTAGTGTTGTTGTTATTGCAAGTATGGCTATTCCTTGACCGTCCTCGTTGTTTTTGCTGCTGCTGCTGCTGCCGTCATTACCATCAATGATATGTGCAGCGCTGTGTCAGTGTCTCTGGCCTGTTCCGTTACAACACCCTGCGCTTCATTGCCACCAGCGTAGTCAGGCCCTTTGAGGTACTGACGACTGCGTATCATTTGACGAGTAGAAACCCGTTTGAATAATCCTGACGTCGGTCACCGTCGGCCTGCTAATATATATATATATATATATATATATACGTGCCTTGTCGGACGCCGTTATCAGCAGTGTCAGTCTGGCAGTGTGAGTAGTATACCACGTTCTTCCTTCATTGCTGTTTTTCCTTAGACCGTTTTCCTCAGTGCGACGAGGAATCAGAAGAAAAACGTTACAAAATACAAGTTTTTATTAGATAGCTCTCGTCGACACATTCGTCATCATGCGCGTAATTCGCGTGTGTCGGCTTTTATCTTCGTGTTTAATACAACAAGTCTTGCGTAGTGACGCAGTCGTTGTTTCCGCGTACAAGATACACGAAACTGCGACTTTTTGCATCGGCCAGCTCTTGGTTTATTTTGATCTGTTGAGAGCCCTGTCAGTTGAACATAGTAATCATATGGCAGAAAACACGTGCGCACTTCTTCATGTTTAGGCCTTTTTTTTTTTTGACTCGTCGAGCATGGTGGCGTGGTGGCATGCGTCTGCGCCTCGCGACCGGAGGAGACACATAGGTGCGCGGGTTCGAGCCCCACCGTTGCACATTTGTTTTTATGGGGGTCCGTCTATGAAGCAATACGAAAGGCAGTCCCATGGACGTTAAATCTTGGCTGAGAGTCAGCCCCGAAAGGAGGTCTTTTGTTGACTCGAAACAAGGTTCGGTTCTCAGGGGCAGGTCGCAGACCTTGTTTACAAGGTTGTCCAATCCTGCCATGAAGCCACCTCGGCCTTTATATCGAAGAGCAGCATCTGGATATAAATCTCTGGAATATATATCTTCCGCTCGCTTTCCGCCGGTGACGGGCTTCGTTCGTTTTGGCGTGCTGTTATTACCAGTTATTATGTTGATCTTAATAATCAATAAGTTATGTTTATAATCTGTAATGTTTTTTTTTATTTTATTTAATAAATATACTCTATTGATTGCGTTCTGGTTGCTGTTGATGCTACTGCTGATATAGCCACCGAGAGATAAATAAGTAAACAGTGAACGGCCGTAACACGCTGTTCACCTCCGAGACCTCGAACGCTGTCACGGTCGGTTTTGTTGGCCCGGCGACCGGCCCATTCTTTCATCTGTCCTCATATCCTATCCAAACGTCGTCGTCGTAGTTGTCGTCGTCGTCGTCGTCGTCGTCATCATCGTCTGTATGGCTGTCTGTCTCTCTGCCTGCGTGTCGATCTGCCTGCCCATTGGCTCTTGTTTGTTGACTCGTTCACTTTCATTCGGCATAACGGCCATATTATGATCGGCGAACACACAATCGTGCGCCGCCGACAGCGCCGCCAGTAGTAGTTGTCAATGTTGTTGTTGTTGATGGACTGTTTTCGGTTGGTGGTCGGTAATCGGGTGTCGTCGGCGACGGCGGCGGCGGCGGCAGCCGCTGCCGCCAATCATCTCAGTAGGCTACGGTTAGGCCACTATGTTATATCATTATGATGATGATGATGATGATGACGATGATGATGTTGCTGTTGATGTTTATGCTGATAAAAGACAGGCAAAATTGGTCGAGCAGGTAATTTCGTGTTACGTATACGTATATTAAGTACATAATACATATATATATATATATATATATATATATATATATATATATATACATATAGCTCTCTCGTTTGCTATTCACAAATATGTGATGTATAATCCTATATATATAAATATATATATATATATATATATTCCAGGGCTATGAATATATACGTGTACATATATATATATATATATATATGTACACGTATATATTCATAGCCCTGTGATAGGACATACGATACGCGTATGATAAGTAGGCTCTCGCCGAGGTATGCCTACATGCTGCCGTATGAAATGTGTATTGTGTATGTATGCACAGTCGATTGTGTTGCGGCCGCTGCAGTCACGTTGCGCTCGTTATTAATCGTGATTGACAGCAGAACAGGCGTTTCGCTATTGCTATTGTTGTTGCTGCTGTTGCTCTTGTTGCTGCTGCTGCTGCTGTGTCGTCGTTATTAACAGACGTAGACATCCGGAGGGGAAATCGCCACAACCGTGACAACAACGACGACGACGACGAAGAAACGACGCCATCAGCAACAACAGCAGCAGCGGGAGCAGAAGCAGATACAGAAGGCTAAGACCGCCTTTCTCGACGTGACGTCGTTTGCCCTCTGCCAGCTATCTGAATACCTACCGATCTAGTTGGCTGGCTGGTTGGTTGGTTGGCGTACATATGCGTGTGCCTACGCTTAGTAGATGGGGCAGTGTTCTGCTCATAACCGCACCCCATTGTGCCATTGTGTTTCGGCTGCTGCTTGTGCAGTCATCGTCGTCGTCGTCGTCGTCGCTGCAGTTGCCTTCATAATATATACACCCCAAACGTTGACAGTGGTAGCAGTGTTACTACTACTACTACTAGTAATAGGAGTAGCCTTAGTAGTAGTAGCAGTGTAGTAGCAGTAGAAGTTCCCCGCCGAGAAGCAAGCCTGTAGCACCCCCGACATTGTCTTCACGGCGCGCCCCTTGCGCCTCTCGGTGCCCATCTCCCTTTCCACCTCTTTTCACACTACAACTATTACGGCTGCTGTTGCTGCGGTTACTACAGTGACTTCTACAGCGGTTACTACAGCTACTACTACATCTACTGCTACTACTACTATTCCTTTGAAGGAAGTTACCCCTCTACTCCGTCGTTTCGGCTTTGCGCCTGCGATGTGCGTGTGGCGGTGCATACGCCGTCACTTGTGCCCAGAGATCGTAGGTCGTTCGCTGGGCTTTGACTTGCTTGCTTGCTGCTTATTAGGCGCCGGCACTAGCCACGTCGTCGCCTCATCGTCGTCTAACGCACTTTCTCTTCTTACCCCCCGTCCCCCCACGCTTGCGCCGCAGGTCTCTCATAGCCCCGGGAGAGAGGGCCTGTAGTCCCTCGCCTTTGTCAAGCTTCTCTTCTTGGCCGAGGTTCTAGTGGTACGCAATGGCCTGCTGTCGCTGCTAGTGTTGATGTTATGGATATGGCAAACAGGCGAGCCGACCAGGTCCAGGAAGGGAAAAGCCCGGTTGGGAACGGGCGCACGCGGTGTTGTTGGTTGGCGGGTGGTTGGTGGGCCTTTGTTTAAATATTCATAATAATAATAATAGTAATAATGCGAGGTCAAAGACGTGGGCCGGTGGGGACGACGAAAAGTGTCTCGTAGACGCAGAAGTAGTCAGATACATAGATAGGCACGCAGAGAAGAAGAAGAAGAAGTTAAGGAACGTGACAGTAAGGAAGGACGGGTCAGAGAGAACGAGAGAGAGAGAGAAATAGGAAGGAAGTAATTGTTTTGCTCCCGAAGACACCCCCTGTGGGTTACGCCATGACCTAGGCAAAATGAAGGCCAACGAGCAAACGGGGACGCCCCCGAAGAGCAGCGTTGTCGTAGTCAGCGCGGCCGTTCTGTTGCCGTTGCTCTTGCAGCCGCTGTCCCGGCCATGCTTGGCTGCACCGCTAAAGACCGCGGCGGAGGAGGCGGAGGCGGCTGCGTCTGTAGAACGAGGCGAGGCGAGACGTCAGCGAGCAAACGACATTTTTAGTCACTCTCTCGTCCCGGATGTGGTAGGAGTGCGAAGGAAAATGATGACGACGACACCGAAGAGAACGCGCCGTTCTCGTCGCTGCCACAGTTTAACACACCAGTTGTGGTCGGCGACAAAATTTACGAGTCGGAATGAATTCGGAGACAGTCGACCCGACGATGACGACCACGACGACGACAATAGCACAGACAGTTTGTACGAGGGGTCTAGCGGCAGCCGCGGCACCAGAAGCAGCAAGGCGGGATACGGGACCCCGGGCGTACGACCGCCACAGACGCACAAGAGACAACGCAATGTCCACAGGCGCATATAAAGGCGCGTAGGCACGAACGACCCCACTACGGGTTGCGGGCATGTAAAGTGCAACCACCATAAAACGAAGCTTGAAGGGGCAGTTGTCTATGTTTGTCTAGACGCGCGTTATGCGTTGATGAAGCAGCTGGGTGTTGTTTTTCGTGTCGGTCTTCGATTCGATAGATAGATAGATAGATAGATAGATAGAAGACTGTGACTGCTGCCACTGCTACTGCTGTTACGACGTTCATCTATTTCGTTGATGAAATTCTCCAGCCAATTGCAGGCGCTAGGCGTGTCTCTCTGTCTCCTGCCACTCTGTTCGTCTATACACGAGAGTGCATGTATACGCGTTTCGTCCATTATCGTGCGAGAGTTGGTCGGGCGACTTGTATTCTGAGGTGGTAGTGTGGGTGTGGACGAGTATCATGATGATGGCTAAGTATCCAGGGGTAATGGGTGGGGGCGGGAGGAGAGGGTGGAGAGGGGCTGACAAATGCTAAGACCAGCAAGGCAAGAGAAAAGCCATATTGTCGTGGCCGTATCGTTGTTGGCAGGATCGGGCGGCAGAACGGCCACTTGAAAGAAATGTGTCCACCCGCCATTAATGATCTAACACACACATATATATATATATATATATATATATATAGAACATGCCTAGGCGACAATGGTGTCGTGTTGAAAAATTGAACAAATCTTGTGTTAGGTAAACCAACACGCCACGTGTACGCTCAAGCGCACTTGAGCTTATTCGAACGGGCTCGAGTCGCATGATAGACATTGTCTGTTGTTCACAGAGATACACACGAATACATGCGAGACAGAGGCTCATGTCTGCTCTCCAGGCGATCGAACGAACGGTCGATCGTGATTATCTGTGACCACGATGCGCTGAGCTGTCACCGCATAGTCGTATCATACATATGTGATGTTGTTCTATTGTCCGGTTTGTTCATGACAACGCTGGCAGCTATGTGCGTCGCCTTCATCGTGTTGTTGCTGCTGCTGTTGTTGTTGTTGTTGTTGTTGCTGTTGCTGTTGTTGTTGCTGTTGTTGTTGTTGTTGTTGTTGCTGTTGTTGTTATTGCTTCTGTTCTATTAACAGGCGACGTTTCAGCCGTATTTACTGGTAGCGGACATTCGTTCGTTTGCTCGGGCATCTATCCTGTTTATGCTGCAGTTTTTTAACGTTTCTGAAGTTGGAGTTGAAGAGAGAGAAAGAGACGATGGAAAATTGTCAAGAATCACCATTAAGAAACATCATAGGTCCTTAATATTTGTGTGCTAAAACTTACAGCTAGCGCGTGATATTGAAGTATTGAAGTTTCTCGTCGCTCACTGTCTAATCATGCCGATTACTATTGGCTTTGCTCTTCATTAATTCTGCTTACGGGTGGATAGTCTATCCATTTTATTTTGACTTATCCATCTCTGGGCTTGATTTTGCCAAGTTTGTTTGCCGAGCCAACCAAAAGTTGAATTGCGTTGCGAATAACACTGCAGTCAACTGCAGGGTCGTACGTTTCGTGTAAGGATTCATTTTATTGGAATGGGAACGCAGACATGTCTTGTTTTTGGGAATGACAATGAAATTACGATTTTTGTTTTGTGGGATGACCGACGTGGGTGGCCGGAAATGACTTTAATTACAAAAAAAGTGCGGTTAAATGTGTGGTTAGACCAGTTATTCGAGTAGAAACTAGACATAGTCTACTCGTATACATAAATCTACAAGCATTCAAGATGGACGGGAGCCAGCCGCGTTCCAAACCCGCCAATCCGATTTCACTTAGCTTTAAGTGAATGTTGGATATCTGTTTTCAACTCGACTATGACAGCCAGGCTACCTTGTGCCTTGATTCGCGTTGTCAGTCGATGGACAATAACGACAACAGGAGCAGCACATGTTGTTCAGTTCTAACATGCTGTTCGCAAAGAACCATGCAAGGACATCTCACACTTAGATTAGGAGGACGCACGTCGTGTTTCGGTCGCGCCCCGCTGCTGCTGCTAATGGTGATGCTATGACTGCGCGGTTCGATCGTGTATGCAGGCCAAACTGCATCCGCGCAGGCTTTTAGCTATGCATAACTCTCTCAGTTGCGTTCTCTCTTGTCATCACAGCCCTATTAATGGCGCTATAGCAGCAAGCCAGTTGGCAGACAACTGGCAATGCGACAATGTAACGTAAGCACACATGCTATTGGATTTGGAATTTATCCGGCTTGAAGCAATATACATATTTTAGTATGTGTCAAAGGGGCTGTATATATATATATATATATATATATATATATATATATCTATACAGGTAGTTCAATAAGTTCTTAGAATGAGCTTTTTAGAATTCGAATTTTGGCACGCTTTCACCGCTAATAGGAACTGCAACTTTTCGACTGCTAGCGCTCAATGTATTATGGTGATTGGCCGTTGCGATTTCGTTTGATAGCTTTTCCCGTGCAACGTATCGGCGTGATTTTTAAAAATGGAGAAAACGAGTTTCGAGTGGTTATCAAGCATTTTTATTTCAAAGGTTGGAATGCGAGTTACCCAAGTAAAAATTGAGTTAGACGAGACGTACAGTGACTCTGCGCCATGTTTTGCCACTGTTTCCAACTGGATTAATGTGTTAAAAAGAGGTCGCAGGAGCACCGAGGATGAACTACGTCCAGGAGGCCAAAAAACGGCAACTGATGAGGAAAACGTAGAGAAAGTGCGAAAAATTATTGGCACAGATAAGCGAATGGACATTAAGGAAATAGCGAAGGCATTAGGGATTAGTTTAGGCAGTGTGCATTTATTCTACACGAAAACTTGAAGATGAAAGAGCTTAGAGCAAGATGGCTGCCGCATTTGCTCAACCAAGGCCAAAAAGACGCGCCTGTTTTGGCTTTACAGCGAAATTTGGCCAAGATGTCGAACAATCTGTCGGATTTTTGGTGCAGATTCATGACCGTCGATGAAAGCCGGGTTCATCACTTCACTCCCGAGACCCAAGAAGCATCTTGCCAATGGTGTGCACCTGATGAAGGACCTCCGAAGAGGGTGCGGACAACGGCATTGACCGGAAAGGTGATGGCTACAGTTTTTTAAGACCAACGTAGAATAATGCTGGTCGACTACCTTGAGAGCTGTAAAACGATCACAGGAGAATATTATGCAAGACTGTTGGACTGCCGTTAGCAAGAACTCATCGTGAAACGGCCCGCTTTGCAGAAGAAGGTTGTCCCGTTTCACCAGGGCAATGCTCCTGCACACAAGTTCCGGCAAGCATCGGCAAAACTGGCCCAACTGAGGTTCGAACGTATTGAACAACCCTCCTATTCTCCAGACCTGGCCCCCTCTGATTATTTCCTCTTCGGACATTTGAAGAATAGTCTCGGTGGAAAGCGTTTTTCCAGCGATGAAGAGGTTAAGGCTGCTGTCAATGCCTATTTTCAGTCTAACGACGCGGAATTCTACTCAAGAGGTATGAAAGCTCTGAAATCTCGGTGGGAAAAGTGTATTGAGCTTCTCGGGGAGTATATCGAATAAGAAAAATTTAAAAACATGATTTGGAAAATTCTCGGTTTTCATTCTAAGAACTTATTGAACTACCTGTATATATATATATCAGGAAAAAACTCTTAACGTAAAAAAAATAAAAGGCTCATTCAAGTGCGCGTTAGCCTTATAGGCAGACATAAGGTTATGCAAAGAATGACCAAACGCATTGATTCACATGCATTCGGGCTCTTTGTTTTTGTTTGTTTGGATTAACACGCCTATGTCTGCTGCTAGTTAGATTGTGTGTGTCATGCTGTTTGTTAATCTCTTTTAGGAATTGTATCCATACGTTGTAGAAAATGTATTCTAAACAGTATAGAACTAGTAGAAACACGGCTAACAACAACGTCAGCACCAATAATAATAACAACAACACCGCCACAGCTGCCATTAGCAACAACAACAGCAACGACAACAACAACAACAACAACAACAAAAA